>CAJNSZ010002052.1:0-18493 GCA_905329745.1 Rotaria sp. Silwood2
AAGATATGCACATACAAATTATCTTTTCAAGATCTTATTAAGATCTTGCTTATCGATCCCAAGATTTCAAGATCTTGCTTACAAGATGTTCGACTAGGGTATGCTAATTATTATTTATGTAAGATTATTTAAAATTGGATTTGGGTGTGATGATAAACGATTTACATAAACATCTATCAAACTAATCATGTCCTCATTTTACTATAAGTTTTTTATTCTTTGAAAATAAAGATTTTACTTTATCATTTAAACAGTTAATCTTGTTTTTCCTAGAGTATAAATATATCTGTCAAACACCATTGAAAAACTTTACAATGAGTTCTTAAATTGAGCGAAATTCAAATGTTGATTATTAGTAAAGATTTTGCTTTCAGATTCTTTTGCAAATATTCTCTATTTTAGAATATTTTTATTCTTTATATTATCATAGAAAATGATATTTATAGTTCTTCTTGTTGATTGCTGAAAATTATGCTTCGTTAGTTATTTCTCTTGTTAGGTTGTGAGAATAAAATGATTTCTCTTGTATCGGATATAGATATCAGATATTATCCTAATCATTTTCGTATTAATTATTTGTGTAACGTTTTAAAAACAAAAATAGTTCCTCTACGAATTTTTTTATGACAAAATAAAAAAGAAATTATAACTTTATCAATTATTTATCAACAATATTTTCTGCCTCAATAAAAAAAATATATTAAATGAAGTTAGTATGTTTAATTAACTTGTTTCCATATTTCATTTATTGTATTTTATTCTTCTTTTGTTTATCATTGTTGATTAACATGTAAAATAATAAATACAGTCAAATTAATTAAATAAACTATTCTTACCATGATATCAATATTAGTTAAACTACTACAAACAAAAAACTTCAATAATTATCATTTTTAGTAAAATCAGAATTATGTAAATTTCTATTATCATTCTATTAAAATATGAAATAACGACAATACAAGTAAATATGATTTATTCAAATTAAAGTTTTATGCTAAAACATTCTTTTCAAAAATGAAAAAAGATAAATTTTTAAGACTTTTGTTACACTTTAACAAAAGTAAAATCTAAAAGCAAGAACTACATAGTAGACATTGGACGCAAGTACTTTAAGTACTTTTTTTGTGAGACTTCTGGTATTCGCACCTTACGTCAGAGCTGTAACCGGTAGGGTTTTTCCTTACCGGTACCGATACCGGTCTGACTGGTCAGACCGGCCGGTAGACCGGCATAAATTGTTCTTCTGTTTTCTGACCCCATAACACTCAAACCAACACCTAGATGAACTATATATTCCTTCTAATAACTACAGCTATGATATAAAAGTGCTATTTCCACACTGCAGTACTTTTTACTATTTGCTTTCATATGTTTTCTCTTTCTCAATATCTATTCGTGAGCACAAAAGTTCATATCTCGCTTTGTCATCTTTCGTGTTTGCAAAGACTATATGCAATAAATAAAAGGAAATACAAATAAATCTATGATAAACTTCAATTCTAAATAATTCATAATTTGATACTATTTGAACAACACCCATGTGGTTCAGGAAACGGCATTTTGTCGGTTAAAACAGTTTTTAATGACCAATACTACCGTTTATCTCACCTAAATTTTGATTTTCGAAAAAACCACCTTTTTCATCACTTTTTCGTGAAAAAAATAGGGAAAAACTAAAAAAAAATCAGACCGGGCCAGTAAAGAATAAGTTGGTTCTACTGGCCGGTAAGAAATCCTCTACCGGACCAAACCGGGCCGGCCGGTCTGCCGGTCCGGTTACAACTCTGCCTTACGTTGTAGGTATGCACCCAATGGGCTCGTTCGATGCATCTCGTTAAGAACTACAAAACAGTACAACTTGCTTTGCAATTTGAACTTCCCACCAAGAGAAAAACGACTGATTTAACAATTTTCGGGCACTTGAAAAAGTGCTTAAGTACTTTTTAAGTGTTTTAGTACTTTCTCTCGCTTATGAATCCAAAATCGAAAAACAATGTAATGCGGTTCTGTAGCTCTTGATAAGACGCATCGAATGAGCCCATTGGTTGCATACCTACAATGTAAGATGCAAATACCAGAGATCTCACAGCAAAGTACTTAAAGTACTTGCGTTCAATGTCTGCTACATAGCCTGCATCAAATTATAATTATTGAGTTTCCTGAAAAATCTATTAGATCATTTTTTGAGAAACGTTCTCATCTTAATCGTAAGAATAACATAAGACGGCATTTTATATATTTGTACATGTGAGAGTATCCTGAATGACGCTTCACAGACAGAGATAGATGTTAATGTTTTTCAATTCTTCAATTGTAGTCACATATAGATCGTCATTCTCACATTTCACAGTCATATTCTAGATCTTGTGCTTATCTAACGTAAATAATTGCTCATTATTTGGTGAATAATTTATTTTCAATGATCAATTTGTTCGATACGTGGCAAACAAAAATAAAAATGTACTTTACAGCTTTAAGAATTTCATTGATGCTAATAGTTGAAGAATGATCATTACACAGTACGTCTTCAGATGTATGTGTAGATTCATCTTTTAAATTTAGCCACATATTTTGCAAGATGTCAATAACAGTTGAGTGAAGATTATGTAAAGTAATGACAATGAAATATAAGAAGATTTTTTATTTAAAAAATTGAAATGATTCTTTTGATTGATTTAACTAATTTCTTTAGTTAAATCTTAGAGAATCTTTATTAATGTTGGCTTCTCATTTCAAGTGGATAAAAATAAAACAAACATTTTCAAAATGAATATTACTAAAAAGAATTTGTTGAATTAATTAGAATTTGAAAAATATTCTTATGTATAACGTATATCACAAGCGAGTGTTGTATCACTCTCATTAATATCTAAATATGGACATGTAGGTGGTGCTTTATATACTGGACAAATTGTTGGAGAATCATTAATACAATTACAATTGACGCTATTTGCATCTGCAGGTATATGTGTAGTTAGACCACCACTCGCAGCAAGATGTTTTTCACCAAAATCTGGATATAGACGAATCATTTGGCTCCAAACATATGTTGTATTACAACTATTAAATGTTAAATTTCTTAATGTTCGTAGCCAGGCGATATTTCTTGAAATATCTTTAGTATAGTTAAGCGGACCACTTATTGGACCATGACCAGGAAATATTGTCGCTTTTCGACCAGCAAGTTGTAAATCACAGACTGATGTTTTCATGTTCCCTGTCCAAGCACAAAGAGCATCATCACTCGATGGTAATTGATTTGTATCAAAGAAATTACTAACCCATAAATGAGATCGAATAGTTATTGCATCACCTGTAAAGAGTAAATAATCTTTTGATGAAGTTGAAATTCCCAAAAAACCAGCATACGATGATTCACCTTTAACTAAAACATTAAGAGCACTTAATTCTACAGATGTATCATTAAAAGTCAATTGTGTTCGTGGTGATGTCAGAACACGTAAAACACGTTTGAAATCGATATTACATTGATCAATTGATATAAAACCATTTGTACAAGTAAAATTCATCCATTTAAGAGCCTCTCCGGCAACTTGTTCAGTAGTAACATAAATAGGTGTTGTTGGATAAATCTTTTTAATTAGAGATAAACCAGCTAAATGATCTGGATGACCATGTGTAATAAAAACAAATTTAGGTGGTTTACTATTTGATCGAATTTGTTGTTGATAAATTGATATTATTTGTGTTGTCGTGCTATTTGTAAAACCAGAATCTACGAAAAATCCTTCGTATGATTTCTTTGAAGTTATTACATAATCATTTGAACTTTCCCGTGGAGCAAGAGCATCTTGTACTTGTGTAACAATCACAGAACTGAATGTTATGCTTGAACTAGCACTAACAGAAGATGGCAACACTAAAAGCAAAACGTAGATAAAGAGGATTACCATGTTCGATGTGCACTAAATCCGATGAAATCGAATTATTAAATAGGCAGAAAAAAAAATGCACCGTCATCTAGAATGACAGAAAGAAAAATCTTAAATGTGAATACTCTATGCAATTTATGAAAGGATTCCGATGGTTCCATCAGAGCATTAAAAGCTGTGCAGTTTTAAGCTGTTTTAATTATGTCAATAAATGAAAGAAAACATTAATATATATTCGTCTGCGTTACCATCTATTCTAATATAAACAAATATCTTAGTAACTAAAAATGAATCCAATTAAATCGAATCTTATTATAAAAATACAATCAACTGTTTATCACTGAGTCTTTCTTTCAAGAATCAAGTATGAAATTGAAAAACTATGGCTATAACAAATTTATAATATATAATTCAGGCAATTAGAACAATTGTTCAGGTTGAAAGACACGCTCTAAAATATTATTATATAAAGAATATTTGAATTTAACATTACTATATTATATATAATCTATACAATTTCTATTAGATTAAATCTTTTTTTTTATTAAATTTTGACAATTTATTATTATTACTTTAGAGTTTAATTAAATGAACAATTATTCTGTTCTAAATATTCTTTAGATTTATAGCAGATCATCATATTTATGGAGAATGGCTAAGAGTAAATCTTCTCTAAAATAATATTCACATCTGAGTCAAAAATAGTGAAAGCTCAAACTCTATTTAAATATGACTAAAAGACGACATGCAATCATATAAACAGTTGATTTTACACCTCAATAGAATTCTTTTAGTTTTACTTTCTATTGATGAAAATATGGAGATATTAAATAATTAAAGAAATCATTTTAGAAAATTCGTTATATGTTTGGATTCCAACGAGAGACATTGCTATAGAAGGAAGCCCGACGCCTATGCTCGATAAATACTCAAACCCGAAATGAAAAAAAAACACATTTAAGTAGAAGAAAAAGTTCTGTTCGAAATGCAAAAATAAATTAGAAAGATCATTTATTTGGATTTATTTTGCAAAAAAAAACAACTATAATCTAGAAGAGATTGTTTACATGTGTTCTCTTTTATTAGTATATTTGTGTGTCCAATTAATTTCTTTTAAGTCAAAGGAAGGTATGAGTATTATCGTTATCTATATTTACATTCCAATGTCGAATCATTTTGGAATTCTCATAAAAAATACATCATTTAATAAAGAAATTGGATCTAAAGAACCAATGGTGTATTATTTGCTACCAACAACTTATCTATTTAGGCTAGAAGAGATTTAATTGTTTGAAATGAAAATATTCTGAATAAAATAATATCTAAGAAATACGAAATATAAAAATATTTCTCATGGACTATTTTGTAGATATCAATGTTAATGACTGTTATTCAGGAAATCAAGAATTTTATGATCATATTGTACTTGACAAAAATATAGGTCTAAATAGAAAGTTTTCTTTTAAAATAATTATTTTATTTAAATCAATTAGTTGAATATCATAATCAATATCATATAATTAATAGTGCAATACATTTCGATTGTTTAGAGAAAAGATTATAGACGTGTGAAACTAATATGAATCAGCGATGGATCATAGATATTGCATCGGAAAGGAATGCAATGATGATTAAAAAATATTAAAAAATAAAACATAAGGACGATTGTTGTTCCAATCTCTTTCTACATCAATTTCTAACATTGGTATTTTGTTCATTTTGCATCCAATAACTTTTTGATTCTTACATTCTCTCAAAATTTTCGGCTGATTTTTTTTTTCAATACATGTATGTTTATAGATAATATGAACAACTGATTTTTTTTTTTGTTTCTCCTTCTTCTCTCTCTCTTTTTGCTTTTCTGATTGGTTTATAACAATAGTTTCTTAACTGACCAACCGGTGAATGTTTTGTTTTCATGATACATATATAATACGAATGTATACATAATGTTATAAATCATTATTAAAATAAAGAAAAGAAATTTTATAAAATAAAATGTCTGGACGAGGTAAAGGTGGTAAAGGTTTAGGCAAAGGTGGCGCTAAACGTCATCGTAAAGTACTTCGTGATAATATTCAAGGTATAACAAAACCAGCTATTCGTCGTTTAGCTCGGCGTGGTGGTGTTAAACGTATTAGTGGTCTTATTTATGAAGAAGTACGTGGTGTATTAAAATTTTTCTTAGAAAATGTTATTCGTGATGCTGTTACATACACTGAACATGCTAAACGAAAAACTGTTACAGCTATGGATGTTGTTTATTCACTTAAACGACAAGGACGTACTTTATATGGTTTTGGATCATAAATTAAGTGATATCAAAAGCAAAAGACAAAAAAAAACACAATTACCCAAACAGCCCTCTTAAGGGCTAAAAATAATCTTTTTATGTTTTAAATTCGTAAATGATGGATTAGGATATAAACATAATTAAACTGGTTGTTTTTTAAAATTTATATGTTATGAATTTTTAGATTAGAAAAAAAAACAAATTGTAATTATAATCAATGTACTGTTAACAAATTTTGTTTTTTTTAAATATTTCAATTAACAAATGGATATTTACTATTCTACGTTTATATATGGATGACAAGTTTATCAAATCATCTTCAGATTTTTACTCATGATATTTAGTAACATTATGAATCGATAAGAAAAAAGACAATGCATTATGTAGAATAGTTTGAATTGACTTTTTATCTTGATCCTATCAAAAATTATTCGAAATTAAAGATTCTTCGATGACTTCTGGTCCAAATTTTGAATGTAACAATTAGATACAATGTCCTGTATTTGACAGTTTTAAATTTCAGATAAATCGATTTCTTCATTAATCATTATTTATCGATATGACGATGAGAAATATTTTATGCACTTGATCTGTTTGTAGTCGAGTACTTAGCTTGAATATATTCTAGACATTAGCGTATTTCGAGTCCTTATCTATCTATATGATAGAAATTGACTTGTGCACTCATTCTTAAAACTGTCTATGAAAATTTTCAATAGATTTTTACAAATAAAAAAATAAGAACTTTTTTGTTTTCGATATCGTAACTAATGATGCATTCAATGTCAAGTCAATAAGAAAAAAAACAATATTCAATCTTTTCAAAAAAAAAGTCTCATAATCTTACTCGATTGAATGATATTAAAAGTTGATCGATTCTTTCAGAAAAATATTCAATCGTCGGGTCAAAGTTTTTCAAACCTATTAAATCATTTCGTTCTTCAAGTCAAAACATCAATAAGTTCTTTTTATCTAACAAAATATATTTTAACGAAAATGATCATTTATTATCGATAAAAAAAAACATTTAACAGCACTTCATCAAGCATCAATTGATAATAATTTAGAATATTTGCTTTCAATAAAAATGCTGATATTAATTGTGAAGATAATGAATAATTGACTTCTCTATATGCTGCTGCACAATAGGACAAACATGATGTTATTCATTTATCTTATTGAAAGAAATGCAGATTTATATGCAAGAAAATTATGCGATAAAAAGAAGAGCTTTTTAATAAATTTTTGCTGATGATGATTTAAGGATAGATACCAATTGATGTTTGTCATGGAGAAGCATTTGAATTATTAAAAGCATTAAAAGAAAAACGATTATCTGTTAAGATAAATATTATAAAAGATTTATTTTATATAAAGATAACATTTTATTGTAGAATCAATCAACAGTTGTACTAAAACGAAAGTATGTTAAAATTCAGATTAATTTAGAAAATAAGATTGTCTTTTAGAGCTGCGTCTCTTAATGAACAAAAATCTATTTACAGAATGAAAATTTTTGATATTATGAATAAACCTCCTCAGATAGAAAAATATTTGTTTATGAATGAAGAGCTACATGTGTTTGTGCATAACTTGCCCACAATAGATAAGAATATAGCTAATTCGAATAATATTTTTTTTTTGTTAATTTACGAGAAATTAAATAGTCTTCAAACATGATTATATGATTTAAGTGGTCGATATGCAAGAACAAATCAAGATGAAGTAATTAAAAAAAACCATTACTTTTTTTTTATCGTTTCGTCTTCTCTTTGATCGAAACGCTGCAGCAAAAAAAGAAGAAAAATCTTTAAAATGAAGATATTTATTTTGTGTTTGGGCTTTTCTCAAAGATAGAAATTGAGATTGATGTGAACTTATCATAGATAAAATAAAAGAAGATGAATATATCACACACAATAGTGTCTCATTCAAATGTAATTATTAGTTCATTTATTGGCAAACATATCATGTATATATAATTCTTCTATCTTGATAAAGACAGCAAAAGAGTGCTTGTAATACTTCATATGATGTTTTCTTATCGTATTCTCCTGAAACATCAAATAATATACCTGTCACCTTGATGGCATCTAGATTTTAATCATCTTATTTATATTATACAAACAGTTTTATGTTCTCAACCATTATTCATAGATATACAAAAATTAAGTAGCAAAAAGTGTTGCAGATAGTGATAGCAATTCAACAGTAGATTTTATTAGTTATGAATCTAAGATGACTATTGCATTTCCAAAGAATTTTTCGATTCAAGATCTTAGAGTGACGAAAATACTCTATGCTCTTTAATACTTGACATTAAGAGGAAATAAAATGATTATCAAACGTTGAGCAGATATACACATGTTACTAGTTCTTGTGAAAGTTCAATTACAGTATTAATGTGAATTATTCAATGTTCGTGTAGAATTTTATCGATTAGAATAGTAATAGTGCGTATCTTAATATCATTTTATGCCCTGGATGCTCATCACTACAGTGATGGTATAGGAAAGAAAAAAAAATTCACCTTGCTTTCTACTATTTCTTTCTGTATCGTAGAGAAATACGAACACCAGTGCATACGTATATTCGTACATAACTAGTGGTCACATTATTCCAGGGTTATATGCGCATTAGACTATATATATGCTTGGCTATATGGATTTTTTTATTGAAAATGTATTTAGCCAAGCTGATGCATGAATAAACGTGCATTCACTTCTACACTTGACTAGAAACTATTTTGCTATTTTTGTAATTTTAGAATGTATAATCCATTGATGGAATTGCAAAGAATGGTCGACAATCTCGGTGATCCAGATGTACAAGTACAATCTGATCAAGTTCCTTCTACACAAGTACAATCTGATCAAGTTTCTTCTACACAAGTACAACCTGGTCCCGTTCCTTCTTCACACATACAGTATGTGCAAATGCGGCCTGTACAAACACAGCTTCAACGAATAACATCACCACGACATGAAATAGCACCTGAACAAGCATTAGATGGAGAAATTCTAATAATGATAAGACAGAGAAGAGTAAGTTTCAATGAACTTTGACTGATATATTTTATTTTGAAAAGAAGAAAAAATTGAGTCAGATATAACAGTTCTAATTGCATAGAAATAAGAAAAATGTTTCATCTTTTTCTTTTTGTTGTGTTCTATTTTATTGAACAGTTGAAAAGGTCATCATTGAAGAATGGTCGTCCGCTGTTCACGAATGAGCATTTTTTTTTCTTGTTCGGATAAATTATCTTGATGAGGCAAATATTATATAAAGAAAGAAATAGTGCTCCTATATAGAAATTTTCTATCTATTAAAATTTTCAAACTGAGTTCAAAATGTGTAGACAATTACCTTCACCAGAAATTAAAGTAGTAAGTGGATTTCCTCGTCTATATTTCATCTGTGTTTCGTCTTTTTATATTTCTTGATTCCATGATATGTGATGACGAACTTTTTTTTAGGTTTATATTGTTCATCCCGAGATTGACGACAATTTTTTGTTAAACAATGATCTCGGAAATGGAAATGTCAATCCAACAGGTATTCCAGAGACTGTTAATAATGCAAATGAATTTACACAGATTTTTGTGCAAAGTTAAACACTAAATAATAAAAATTTTGTGACTTTAGATCTTGGACTAATGGTCTCATTACAAGTCGAGTTGTTAAAAGCCATGAAGTATTTTGTTGAACTTGGACGAATTACTTATCGTATTGCAGGTCTCCTCTTCAATGCAATCAAACAACATATAATTCGTCGTTAATTTAAATGATCATGATTACTAATTTGAAAATGGAATAAAGACATGAATTGTAAAAAATAGTTATGTAAAAGAAAAAAAAATAAAAGAAGCAGAAATTTTTTTATCAAATATGACTAACTGATTTAGTAGAGAGGAAATAAAGATAGAAAATATCAGATTATCCTATGGGCGACATACGATCGTCACTAAATGAAAACAATTCTTAAGATTAATTACCTTTATAAGTTCGTAGAGCAATATGAGCTGAATTTGATTGATTATAATTTGGATCATTATCATAAAGAGCATTCATAATTGAAAATAAAGGTTCAATACGTTGATCTTGTCGTATATCTTCACCAGCTTTAACTAAAAATCTATAATTATTTTCATCATGTCCACGTATTGTTATACGTTTTGGTAAACGTAATGAATCAAGTACCAAAAGTTTTTCATCAAAACCAACTATTTTAATATGATGTTCAATTAATGGTTTTTTTTTACTTGTATATTGTTCAGGTATTTCTAATTCATGTATAGATGATTTATCTAATAGACGATTTTCTTGTCGAAATGTTGATGAAAATCATGTTGAATAATCATTTATATTTGTTTTATCTTGTATAATATTTTTTAATTTTAATAATACATTACCTAATATTAAACGTGTATCACCTAATGATATTGTTGATAATAATTCACCATTTTTACCAAATAAATCATTGAATTCTTTTTCACAAGTATTTTTAAATAATATTCTTATTGATGTTATTTTAGGTTTTAATAATGTATTATCTATATCATTATTATTATTTTGTGTATTTGATAACATTGATTGTTCATCATTAGTTTCATCAAGATTAATTATATTAGAAAGAAAAAAGTATATTTTTTAATTTAATTAAATGTTCTTTAAGTTTATCAATATCTTTTGTATTTACATCATTCGTTAATAAATGAAATAATTCTTTTGACCATATATCAAATTGTTGTTGAGGATTTAATTGATTTAATGCTTCAATAAATTCATTAACAACTAGTATATAACGATTTAATTGTTGTTGAATTAATTCAAGATTATGTTTTAATATTGGATCTTGAATTGAATATTGTAATGTTTATTAACTTAATTTAAATGGATGAACTATTGATTGTGGATAAAGTTTTACAATTCGTTTAAATTACTGGATATAATTTAAGCCTTTGAAAAAAAAAAACAATAGATTTGAATACAAAAATTAATTTAATTGAAATATTTTATTTTAAATTTTGTTAATTAAAATTTATAATAATGATAGTTTTTGTTGAATGTATTATTCAATATGTTTAAGTTTTATAGTTTAAGAATCATTAGATCTATCTATCAGTGAAACGATTATAACTTGCCTCCGAACGATTCATGGGAACAAACCCCTTTAGGTTTTTTTTTCTAGTCGTACGGAATTCTATTTATGAATGAAATATCAACTAAAAAGCTTTAAATTGCATAGGATGATTTCTCATTAGACTTGACTTTTTTTTTTTTTTGTTTTTGGGAAAGTAATCTTTGAGTAAAATGATAAGTAACTTACGCAATTGGTTTATCTAAATATGCAATTATTTTATATAAACAATCAAAAAATATCCAACAAGGAATTTTTTGTAATTTATCATCAATTAAATCCATTGTTTTTGGATATAAATCAATAATTTTAATAAACGTGAAAAACGTTTAACACCTTCATTTGAACCATATTGATATTGATAATAAAACAGATTTAACAATTAATTCTCCTATATTATTTCCATTATCACCATTAAATAAATTTGTTAATAAATTATTTTTATCTTCATTATTTTCATATCGACGTAAATAATCATCAGATATATTTTCAAATTCGAAAAGGAAGAATCTTATGGTAGAAAACATTATGATAAGAAACTAGAAAAGAACATCCTTGAAAACTGATGACACGTGTCGAAAATTTTCAACAATCTATAATCTACTTTTATGTTCCGTTAATGACGGCCCGAAATTTTAGCAACTGTTTACGAGAACAGCGATTAAACGACTGAATCGCTAGAACCTTTGCGGTCATCAGTATCGGTTCAGCTTACATTTCTATTTGTCTCATTATCTTTTCTAGTACAACTTCTATTTTTGTCACGTTAATACCTTTTTAGAATAAATTAGTTTTTCTTGGCTCGATAGATATTTAATCAATACTCTCCACATATGTGAGTATACTAATCTAAAGTGAAATCTAGAAAATATATCCTAATTTACACTTTGTAGAAGAAGTAACAAAACGGTTTTTAGACATTATTGAATTTTTTAATGTTTTTCGAGTCGTCTAATACTTTGTTGTTTTTTTGTTTTCTTTTTGATTATGTTCGATTTTATTTATTATCTATGAAGTATTTGTTTTCTTTCTTTTCCATATATTATTTAATTAAGTTTGTATCCCATATGAAAGATTATACATATCTTAATGAAAACAACGTTAAAAGAAAGTTTTATTTTACATTTTGATTAGAAATATTGAGTATTGATAAAAACAACTAAATTTATATTTCATTGTCATTCCATAAAGGTAAAAATATTTATTTAAATATCAATAAAACTTAAATGAACTACTATTTCATGTTGAGTAGATATACAGTTAAAGTACATCATCACATTCCATTAGTATATTAGGAACATCAATCAAAGTGAGACTAAAACCAAGAATATGTTTGAGAGAGTGATTACACATTAGTTACGACTTATCACTAAAGTGTGATGTCGAATAAAAATTTTATATTCGCCTTAAATTCATTCCATCTTCTAGTGCATATTGTTTTAGATGAGGAGTCAAATTTTAGTTATTTTTAATGTACACTAGCCAAGATATTAGTATTTCGTGATAAAATCTCCAATTAAAAGCTATCAGGAAACCAGATGATTAACCTTTCGGCTAATTTGAACCTTCTCTACCATGTTGTATTGATTTTGTTGTGCTAGCATATTATAGAATATGGCTATTTCAGGTTTTCTCTTGTTGTTCTGAACATTTATGTGATTTCTAAAGTTCTCTAAATCAGTAGAATAAAATTCATTCAATTTTTTTCCTAAAGACTTTTCACTTAGATCTCAACGAAGATACAAAGAGTAGTTTGACAACTTCAATTGAACAAGATCAACCGAGACTATCTTTCAGTGAGTTTTAAACAGCATATGTGCTTCATTTTGTAATATGTTTGTATAGAGTAAAAAAATAAATAAAATCAATGTAGCGCGATCTATGATATTGAGTATTATTGTATCCTTCTTCAAATTTAATCAGATCTAGATGAAATCGATACTAACAATGATTTTTGTTATTGGTATTCAGATAAAAGAATCTGTTTTTGGCAAAGTAAAATGATCTTTAGGATATCATTGGATAAATAAATTCAACCAATAAAAGCTTTATGATCTGTATAGAGGTTTGTTTTTTTTCTTGTTCTATTCGATAGAAGATCACATTATTCGTTTTATTTTCGTAATTTTCTTTTATTAAATCAAAACTTTTGTATTTTTTAGATCATCATCAATGCCTAAGTCTAAACGATCACAACGCGTAACAATATCAAAATCATCAAAAAAATTAAAAACAAATCGTGGTCTTGAATTAAAACAAGAATTAGTTAAAAAAATTCGTTCACGTCTTGATCAATGTTCACATTTATTTGTTGTTCGTCTTTATAATGAACGTACAGAAAAATTACAAATAGTTCGTGCACATTTTCCACCATCTGAATCTTCATATTTTTTATTTGGAAAAAATCGTGTTATGCAACTTGCTTTAGGACGAACACCAGCAACTGAATATTTACCATCATTATCTAAAATATCTCCTTATCTTGTTGGAAAAGTTGGTTTAATGTTAACAAATCGATCACCACAAGAAGTTTTAGAATATTTTAATCAATTAGAAATGGAAGATTATGCAAGAGCAGGAAATCATGTTAAACAAACTGTTACTATTGATGAAGGATCATTAGATGGTTTTCAACATACAATGGAACCTTTATTAAGATCTTTAGGTTTAATGACAACATTAAAAAAAGGTATTATTCATTTACTTAAACCATTTACTATTTGTTCAAAAGGTGATGTTTTAACACCTGAACAAGCGAAATTATTAAAATTATTTCAACGTCCTTTAGCACAATTTAAAATAAAAGTTAAAGTTCATTGGAATAAACAAAATGAACAACTTCAAATATTTGATTTACATGATGAAGATGATGAAGTACAAGATCATGATCAACAAGCAGAAGAAAATGATGAAGAAATTATTGAACAAGATGATGAAAATTAAATTTTTTCCTTTTTTTTTGTTTCTTTGTTATTTCGAACGAATCTATTAAAATCTTCTGCTAAAAACCATCATAATGATGGTTTTATACTGTTTTGAAATATTTATTCTTTCAATAAGCAACCATTCATTTTTAAACAAGTTTACAAACTTATTTTTCATAAAACAGAATCATTTAAGTGATCAAAAAACCATAGATATATTCAGGACAAACTAAAGTTTTCATCAGCAAACTATCAAATTTAAAATATGAGCTACCAATGATATACACCGACTTAGAAATTCAACTTTTAAGATGTTTATGATGCGTTGAGTGTAGTCACAATTCAGATTATCAATAGGATTTATTTTTTATTTTACATCATCGTTGGAGAAAACTCGTCGAATTACATAAGAGAAAGAATCTTTCAAATATGAAAAGAAATTTTGAGAAAAAATTCAATATATTATTCATTTCAAATCTAAGGGCAATTTAACCCTAAATTTTGGCGCACAAAAAAATTGTTTTTCTTGTGTAACTTAATAAACGAGCTCTGTGGAACCAAGACGTAAAACGGGAAAAAAATCTGCTAAAATTCTAGAGTTGAAATATTTCGATCGGTGCACATCGTAAACAATTTTTATCTTGAATTTGTTAGTTTAGTGATAAAAGCTTTAGTTTATCTCGAATATGTCTATCTAATATTTTTAATTTAGAGTACAACACTTTCAACTGTTAGAAATTAATTTAGTTATATATAATATACGTTTTATATTTAGATAATAAAAATTTGTTCACTAAAAAGGATTTATTACAATTGTCAAAAGTTCTTTAAAGTGTTAGTTAACTAAATATTATCTCTTATTAGGCTTTTCTTTTGAACGTAACAAATTATCTATAAAATATAAAAATTAAATTAAATTCATTACGATTTTAACGATGACTTCTATTTAGTTAAGATTAATTCAGTTTTAATTATTTATTTCAACAAACGAACAAATCAAATTTTATGAGGATCTACAATATTATATCTGATTTCAGTTTTGGTTCGATTTTTATCTGGATGGGATGGATGATTTTTCAAGTTGGTTTTCTAGAAATCGTTTAGGAAAGTTCAGACTTTACATTTTCATACATTTTCTTTCGTTCTAAAAATACAGATGAACAAATATTTATTCTATCATTAAGTTTATATGAATCCGACACCCTTTTCTCTTATTATAGCATGAAAGACGATTTATATCAATTATAATCAGAATTCCCAAAAGTTATATTGATTTTCCATTAGGTCTTCTTATGTTTAAGCTTGTGGATTACCTTTCTACATCTGTCTCTCATTCTTGACTTAAGTAGAAGTTCGAATGGGATATTCTTCATGCTGATACAACTCTGCTCGAAGTCTGCACCTAAAATGGAATGTAAAAGCTATATAAAAAGTGTTCCATACAACTTATTGCAGAATACACGCTGACAATGCAGAAAATGAAATATAACGTTCTGATACCTTTGATATGTATTCTTCTAAACAACGAATCGCATGCAAATCCAAGGATGTCCCAATGTGCCTTATCCATAGGAACAGTCAGTCTTTTCGCAGGAATACATATACCAACGAACTGATTACGATGTGATGGTTCAAACATCTCTCGAGCAACATTTTCCCAGTTATTTTCCGTCGTTGGCACCTTATACGGTGTCGGAAATCACGTTAAAACATTTAATTTGCCTTGCTTTCGTGGCCGCTTTCCATTTGGTATTAAGATACTGCTAAAGTCCAGTTTCAAGACTGGTGAAAACTCGAAGCATCTATTGACAGAAGATGAGCTTTCGGAACATCAACATGATACAGAGACATTTCGCTTGGCAAGTGCTGGTGATCATAACATATACATATGATGATCCGGGACATAATCATGGTGGTTCAGGATGTGAAGGGTACAGGTATGGGTTGTTTTTTCACCCACACCAACCTACACTCACACAGCCAGCCACACTCACACACCCAGTCATACCCACATTCTCCCACACCCTCAGCGAAAAAGTGCAAATTAAAATCGTTTGTTCGTCTTTCATAGGCACGGTAGAGAGTTGTGCAAGGTATAGTTTTGTAGCAAATTTAATTCTCTACAGGATAGGCTACTTTAGAATCCGAATATAGGAGATTTTGATCTAAAAATAATTACAGCATTAAAAATGATGACTCATTCAAAAATGAAGTTCGTTGAATTTTCTTGTCCAAATGAGTCAGAACTGAAAAGAAAAGTAGATAAAATTGTTCAGTTTTCACGGGCTTTCTAACGATATGCTTTATGTTCACTTTTGAGTTGATTTCTGGAATGAAATCGCTAATTAGTCTAATTAGCAATTAGCTAATTAGTACTTTGAGTTAGGACAAAAATTATTTTATCAAAAGATGCACCTGGCAATTCTGCATTGAATGGTATGCCTTGCGACCAGTTTAAACAAAATCTCCTGGTTAGGAAATGCAAATTTCTGAAATGTCCTTAAACTTTTGTCCGCTGAGAAATTTTCATTCTTTTTACCGTGCCGCCATCTTTCGGTCGATTCAAGAGATTTGCACGAGAAATGTATTTTGAAGTATTCTCTTTGATTTGGTGAAAGAATTTTGTGTCTAGCTAGAGCGGTTGCTGAGAAAATGACAAAATAAAAGTGTCCTTAAACTTTTCTCCACCACTTTAGATGATATGAATGGTTCCACCATTGTCACAATAAATGCTGTGACATTAACAGAAAAAGAAACTAATAATATTATCACTATCATTCGATTATTCGACGGAGGCTGTCGTTTTAATATAGAAGAAATAAATGTGATAAAAAATGTGTTGCTTTTGTTGACAAAGACTATTTACAAGAAGGTAAAGCGAAATCGGAGAAAATTTATAGTGAACTTGAATTCAGGCACAACTTGACGAAAGACTTCATAGCTTATAAGCTAGCGACTAAATTAGCCTATTTAAGTGGAGAAATCTTAGCTGAAACAGAAGCTAAGTTGGGAATCAATCTTCAGAGTCAGTTTCACTCGATTATCAATCAAAGCATTGCAGAAGATGCTGAAATTGTTTGGAAATTGTCTGGACTGATTACTCAGTTGATTTGGATTAGAGGAAAGAGTGAAGAATACGAGTGGCGCACATTAAGTGAGTAAAATAAATTTCTATGTTTCTGATAGTTCTCAATTAAGCTTTTAAAATAACTTGCTTCGGTGATTTATTGAAATAAACAACAGCTTCAATTTTAAGATATATATTCTTTCATCCTACGGAAACAAATCTTTCTAAAACAGTTTGTTATTATATCAGAGCTTTTATCATGTTAGTCGTATTCTAATTTCATCGTAGTAATTATTTCAGCACTATAACGTGATCAGTCATTTTAAATAGCAGAAAAGATCTTTTACACTTAATAGTATGATTATGAGTTGCCACCATATAACTATCTACTTTCATTTCACCAACATTTTACATACATATTTGTGTTTTGCTTATTGTTTATTTCTACTGTTAGTGATTTTTTTTAATCCATAAAGTGAACGAGTTTTTTGTTTGAATGTATTTTATTGAAAATTACCTTTTCTTTTCTTTTGTATGACTGTGTCTACACTTCCCAGGTCGATCGTTCCGGTAACCGGATACTGTAGGAACCGGCAGGAAAGATGCGAGAAAATTGCCGTATCCTGCAGGAAAGAACTGAAATTGGCTGAAATTCATCGGAAAAAAGACCGAAAAATTTCCGACCGGAATACTGCTTTCGTGTTCCGTCTATTTCCAGTGTTTTCTTCTGGGAACCGGTCCGTACTTTTCGACCTGGGTTGTGACAAAATTTATTGTTACTCTTGATAATTTATTTTTAGATTATAGCAAGGCTTTTATGTCTTACAATGTTCGTACTACTTTAAGCACCATAAAGAAGTACAAATAGCTTTTACTTTTCTTTTTTTGTGCCTTTTCTTTTGTGTAAATGTCGAAATCTAAAACCTTCGAAGTTATTGCATAAATGTATTCTGTTTCTCAGTCCTATCAAATTCTTTGTCAACAAGCACCAATGAATATCGACCAAAGGTAAACTATTATCCGTTTCAAAATATAATGTGCTCCACTATTTTTTGAATAACTTTTCATAGGAGCATCGTAGAGACCTGCGGTTTTCGCCATTCGAGAGAGGACACCGGGGGACATCGAAACATATTCGAAATTTGATTGGTCAGCTATTAGCCAATCAGGCAAGTT
>CAJNSZ010002053.1:0-13189 GCA_905329745.1 Rotaria sp. Silwood2
ACTTTCTCTTTTACTACTCTCATCTCATCTTCTAGTCTATCTAAGGCCTGTTCGGGATTCTCAGATACAAATTTGGGTCCATAATTTAAAATCCTTCTATCTTCCTCTCCTAGACTTAAAACCTTATTATTAACTTGGGATGGGAATCCTAGCGGGGTATAATGTGGGTGTAAATTCTTAGCCTTACTATTCCTTTCTATTGCTCTTGCTACTTTTCTATCGTTCTTTTGGCCTTTCTCTCTAAAAAATCTAACTTCTTTTGGACCTTACTACTATTCCTAGTCTCTACTATCTATACTAAATCCTTATATGCTTTTCTAACATCTGATGGGATTTTCTCAATTAAATCTATATGCTCTTTCTCACCCTTATCTATCTCTTCTACCTTAGCTATTCTCATGATTGCTTTTAAGTCTAACTNTTAAGATATTATTCCACTGCTCACTATACTGGTCTATTGCTTCCTTACTTAATTCCTTACTTCTAAACTGTAACTTATCCATTATATTCAGTGCTGGTGGGGGCATATTCTCATTAAATCTTCTATCTAACTTATCTAACTGGTATCTTAATTGCAGGGTTCGCTCGAATCTCATCTGGGCCTTATCTATCGATTCTAAAACATCCTTATCCTTACTATTCCTTATTATTCTAAAAGCTTTCTCTCTCATCTGATCTAAAATAAGGTTATCTAAACGTTTTTGATTTGAAATTTTTAAACTATCTATAAGGGGATCGTTTGTGCTTCTTACATACTGGACTACTGTTCTGTGTAAGTCTTCCTTAAACTGTTTCATTAACTGTTCTAGTTCTATTTCTTGCTGTTTAGCTTTCTTTTCTAAAAACTCTCTATGTGCTGTTATATTATCTATACTTGCTACCATATGGAATATCTTAAAATGAAACTTACACTCAATCGGGATAATCGGAAAATCAAATACATCTATTCTAAAATCTTCTAAAGTTTTTGAAACAACGGATGGTGTGACTGTTTCTTGTTCCATTGGGATTATTTCTTCAGTTCTTGCGGGTTCTTTTCTAATCTCTACTTGCTCTATTGTCTCTACTTGTGGGCTTGACTCTAAAGGTTTTGGTGGTGGTATAGGGGTCTTTGGGGTGCTTTGTCGAGAGCTCAGTACTGGTGGGGCGGGTAATCCTGGTGGTGTTGTCAGTAATTGGGGTAAAACCTCATCTTCTTCTTCTAGCTGACTGACTACTTCTTGTTGTTGTTGTTGGGATCGGGGAGCTACTCTTGGTGGTTTAACAAAATGGGCGAATAGTCGGGGTCTCTTAGCTTCAGGATCTAGTGGAGTGTCGGGTCTAGTCTTCTTCCGTGGCGCTGGCTCTTTATTACTATTCTCACTAACTACAAATATGGGACTACCTTCTGGGGCTCTTGGTTCATTCTCAATGGGAACTTTCTTTTTCTTTTTACATTTTGATTTCTTGAGGGTGAAAGTGTGGGTGTAGAGAAGACACACGACAGACACACCCACACCCACACCCACACCCTCAAGATAGCTGGTCCTGTTTTTATATGTTTACAGGAACCGACAGGAAGATTGGGGCCACGTTTTGATAATTCAATATATCGAGCAAATAACATTCATGTTAAATGCAGCAATCTGGTAAATTAACAAAATCGCATATTAAATATTGGGCTGAAAATGTGTTATATCCATCAGTTTCCGACGATTGTTTAGTACTGTTAGATTCTTGGTCTAGTCATAACGATCCTAACATTTACGATAAAATCTTAACTGAAAATATAAAATGTGAACGGATGCAAATTCCACCGAAAACAACAGGTGATATTCAGCCGTTGGATCGTTAGCTTTTTCGATAATGGAAATCTTTTAAAAAAAACATATATGATTGTGTAGCTACCCACCAAATAGACATCAACCTTTGTGTTATAAATAATATTTTAAAGATGCATTGTTTTATCTATAATCAGTTGATAGCACCGATATTCTCGTCCATGATCAAATGTGGGTTGGTATTCAAGTGGCTATTTATTAAAAGATCCTGGTTGATTCAAAAATCTACAAAATATGTGTTTTTCTTTTGATCAAGACTTTTGTCCGATGACATTTCGCAAGGAATTTTAATTTATTTGTTATAGTCATTGTCATCCCATACTTTGCCTCCATCATTTCTTAATTCTTGATCATCAACATTAAGAGGATGTGCCAGTGATGTTTATTAAAAAGAAAATCATTACTCCTGCCTCATTTCAAGAAACAACAGGTACACTACTCAATTACTCATTCAGTGCGCACGTAAAGCATGTATCTACTATCAAATGTTGCTTCCGCAGTAGTAGATAGAATCATTTTAGTAAAATGCGACATTGATAGTGCTTTCAAAACATTGCAGAGCTTTATATTTTTCAAACACTCAGAGTACTAATCATTAATGAATTTCGTAAAAGAATTATTTGAATTCATAATCTCACGCATTAGTTATCCATGTTCAAGAAGTTTTATTCCAAAAAGCACGACATATCCGAAAGTTAAGAGCATATATAGAGTCAACAATCTCAACTTAGTCGACCTATGTATGTTTGAAAATTTTCGGTCAAGTTATATTTTTGTCGAAAAATTGGCCTGTAGTCTCTCACAGGGTTCTTTTTCAAAAATATTTTTAATAAAATCCTTTCAACGGTTTAGTCTCATCCGTTAATTGTTTCATATTTGAGATGAGAATACTTGAGTAGGCAGCCCTATATAGTTCTCATTTTAAACTCCGAGTCAACATTCGGGGACCTTCTCTCGTGAGTTCTATTTTTTTAGCGAATGTAATGGCATTCGCCGAAGTCAAGTAAATTAATATAGAGATATTTATTCCGATTTTGCGAAAAAAAATACGCGTAGTACGAACAACACTGAACAAAAAGCGATTTAAATACGCTAGTTACAAGCTGCATATAAGAACATATTGCTGGAATATAGCTAAAATGTTTCTGCATCTGTCATTTGCTTCGAGTCTGAATTTATAAATCCTGTGTATTGATCTTCTACATTTAAGCGGTTGGTCGAACCATAGTACGGCGCATACGCAGGTAATTTGTAAACGCTTGAAGAAGTACGGTACTATTCCAAGTAATAAAGCGCAAAATAATTGTAAGACCACCATAGAGACCAAGTACTGATGTCGCCACATACAAAATGTCATTTTGTCGCTCATATTCATAGTGACATATGCTTGGAGCACATGATTTGAAATAATTTTCATAGGATATGGTTGTATTAGCTGCTCAACAAATAATTCACTTATGAGTATGTCAATAGAAGTGTTAGGCAGAAATCTTGATGATATCGAATTATCTAGTGGATGAACTATCATAGGAAGTACCGTCGGCGGAACAAAACTAATTGGTGATGATCCATCCATTTGAGTGTAATATTCGAGATAAGTGAGAATAGTATCAATGCAGTTCGACGAAAAAAAGCACTCAAGAGTTGACATTTGCAATCCATCGATCGGTGAACAACCTTTAACAAGGTCAGGTAATACGAGATCTAGCGGACCAATATGCAAAGATTCTTGACAAGTATCTGATATAACACAATTGCATGTTCCATTGTTCAATGAACGAGACACACTTCTTATGAGATAATCATTTAGCTGGTTTCCATATTGAAATGACCAATCATTATTGAAAGCTGCAGGAAGCATACTAGCTCGAAACATTTTAGTGCTGAAGTCAATGACTAAATAAAAGTTGCGTGTATGTTGTTTCATGAGTACATCGATTTCCTGTTCTATTTCTGCTTTGAACAAGGTTTCACTTAATACAGACGTACTGACGAGAACCGTGCCATTTACAAACGACAATACCGTTGTCATCATTGATATCGCTTCGTCACGGATCCACCCCAAAATCTGTAACTGCCTACTGAGAAGAGGTCGATCAAGTTGTATGTAATCATTTGCTGAGTCACCATAACCATACAATAGGACTGTGAAGGGAGCTTTGGTAAATGGACTAGAACATATCTAAACGAGAAATATAATTAGAATGATAGTCAAGAACGAAAAGTTTCTTTAAAATATCTTGTGCATAGTTGAATAAGGTTGGTTCATTAAAAGCGAGATTGCATGATAAAATATCGTATACAGGCTTGCTGTGTGTAACTCAATAACTGTTTCTCTAGTCGAAATTTATTGTTTATGAAAGTTCCTACGAAGAAGAAATAATGAACTTTTTAACTATTGAATTCCGATGAATACAAATAGTAAATTCGACTTCCGTGAAATGAGACCATTTCAACATGTGAATGTTTGTAATAAAAAATTTCCATTTCCGTCTCAAACCCAGTAGATCGACTTAAAAAATATCATCACAAGTTTCATTATGGCTGTTTTTTCTAGAAAGCACGAAATGCTTATAAGTACTATGGAAGTCCTCGATTTCAAGCTTTTCTAGTGATAAGGGGACATGTTGTTTATCAAACAAATTTGTTTTTAGTCGCTAATATAGCAGATATTCTTGCTAAATGATCAGCTGTGCCATCTAAAAAAATTAATAAGTTAAATTTTACTTGAAATGGATTCGAATCGAGGGTTTAACAAATGACCATCTTGAAAAGTTAATTAATGAGATTATACAAAATGGATTTCTTTTCATTTTCAGTTATATCGTAGTATTGAATTTAAGCTGCCTCGATATTTGTTGGAATATTTAATAATATTACAATAAGGGCTAGTTGTTACTCAAATATCAAGTAGAAAATCTAATCTTCAATTGATTCTCTTTTACATTCCTTATCTGTTTATATTTATGGTCTTTGGCATGAAATATCTTCTACAAAAGTATCATTGTAGATACACGTTGCAAAACACTGAATAATGCTAAATGTCCAACTGAAACCAATTGGAGAGCATTTCTCATATAAATCGCACTTACAACTTATTACGCTGAAACTAATTTAGAGCAAAACTTCTGCTTAAAAATACACATATAACTTCGATTATTACAGGATTCTAAACACCAGGGAAAAGATGGCAGATCATATAAAAGAAAAGTAGTCATAGTCAAAGAATGGTATTTAAAACTCTTGAGTTTGTAGCTACGTCTGATTTTCGAACATGCAGAAAGCAAATTCTCAGTAAATTAAAGTTTCCAAGGTTCTTCTCCTTTAAATTTGATACTTTTATTAATTTGTTTTTCCAAAACCATAAAAATTTATATTTAATCTTTAAAAATTCGATTATTGCAAATGAAGATTTAAAGTAAATTGTTTTAAAAGATTTTTATAAAAATTAATTTTTTTTACCAACCATGCTGTAATTTTTAGAGGATGCTATATATTAGTTGAACTAAAACTTTCCTTGGAATCTAGCTCGGAAAAGATTCAACAGAAATCAAAAAGAGAACATATTAACGGTTCTTTTTATTCTGTTACTGATTAACTGCTTCTCATAGTCTACGAGCAAGGCTTGCCGCTGTGAGCAAAATTAAGAACGACATCAATTAAAGGCAAAGCGAGTTTTTAAGAAGATTTTATCATAACTTGCTGCGGTAATTCGAGACTTATTCCAAATACAGTGTGAGTGAATAGAATTGCGCTTGCCAAGGGAGTACACTCATTAACATCTATATTTCTTTGCCATTTTGTTTAGAGTACCATTTGTTGTATTTATAAATTATTGGGTACAAATGCTGTTGCATCGCAATCGAAGACAACTAAGAAAATTCTTAGTAGCAATTACGTTTGACGAAATTTATAAATTACTATGAATTAAGAATAAGAAAAAGCACTATTATATTTTAGTGGAATCTGTAAATTTCAACAAGTTTAAAAATCTCGTTGAGATTGTTTTAAAATTTATATGAGTTATTTTTCTTCCAAATTTGACATGAGAAAATGTTAGACTGAATATAATTTTAAAAAATAAAACTAAAAAGCCACTTAAATTGAATTTAACAGTTTTAATGTCGATTTCATGTTCGGAAATGCAATGACGTAGAATTTGGTAGAAACTAGGGGTGTCAGTTTCGGGTTCCGTTCTCAGGTACGGGAACGCGGCTCGGATTCCGGGTTCCTAGGTACGGGAACTTAAAACGGGTTCCCATATCCAGGAACTCGGGAACCCGTAAATGATAGTGGGTTCCCGTACCTAGGAATCCGGAACTCTGAGTGGGTTCCCGTACATGGGAACCCAGCATCCGAGATGGGTTCTCGTACCTGAGAACCCAGAAGTCGAGATGGGTTCCCGTACTTTGGAACCTGGAACCTAGGATGGATTCCCGTACCTGGAACCCGGAACTCACAATGATTTAATTGAAATTCGAAGAACAGATATGTTCAAACATATGCAGATATTCAACAATGTGTGGAACCGAATTTTCAAGTGGGTTCCCGTTCCTAAGAACCCGGAACCCAGGGCGGGTTCCCGTACTCAGGAATCCGGGAATCCAAAATGTCCTGATGGAATTTGCATGAACAAGTATGTCTGAGCATAGATGTTTACTCCACAGTACATAGGAATGAATTTTCAAGTGGGTTCCCGTTCCTTAGGGAACGGAACCCAAGGGAACGGGAACCCCGACACACCTACTAGAAACTGTTATTTTCGGTTTCTACTGACGAAACATGTAACACAGTTTTGCCAGGAGCTGAGAATAGTTATTGTCGTCAATCGATAGTGGAAGATGGTGAAAAAGAGAGAAACACCCACGCCTACTGATTGCCAATCTCTATAACATCTACAATATACATTATGACCATCAGATTACCATACAAAAAGGTATTAAAGTGAAATAAAATCTAGTTTGAGATTCTATGCAGCATTGAATCAAGACATAATCCTACTTCGTATTTTCTAATTGTGACAGTTACCTGATGATATATGGGTTGTATAGTAAGAAACTCATAATATGGCACAGCAATTTGACGACATGGACATGAAAGCGTTTGTGGATAAGTCTTTTGAAGACTCTTCACAATCTCCAGCGAGGGTGACGAAACTGTTTCAGATATGGTTGTTTTTTGCAGTCGAGCAAGCAATCCAAGCACAATCATGATTGTGACGAGCAACACAATGTAGATACGAGTTGAGACGAGAGCAACTCTTTCGGCATTTATTCGTCGACTACGATTGCGTTCTATGGTAAATATGTTTGCCGTCGTCAATTTTTCTTTGATTAACATGCAGATTATAGTATGTTGTTTCAGCAAGCCTAAGAAGAAATAGAAACCAACCAATAGAACAATTATCAATACAATGTTTTAAAGCATTGATTATTTGTTTCCCTATAATTATTATTTGATGATTAGTCGTAGAAACAATGTTGAAAAATTTTCTTTTTTTTTCTTTTCGATTCAATTTTCTTTGATTCCAATGGTATTCTAATGACGAGTGTACAGATTTGTTTTGAATTTCTTCCATCATTTTTGGAATAACGGTTGCCAATGTATAGTTTTAGAGACTAAAATCTCGCCACAAATTGGCAAAATTGATAGATTGTCGGTCTTTATCTAAATAATTGGTCACTGTCGAAAAATTCATTTGTATGACTCCAGAGAATCATCGGTCGATTTTTGAAACTTTCAACAACTTCAAGGTTTCAGTCGAAAGCTTCTGGACAAAATTTCTTTTCTTAGGTTTCACTCATAGAAAAGTTTTTTAAAAGAGTTTAAAAGCATTAGACAGCCAAAATTTGATGTGGTTTCCTAGTGTGATCTCAGGAATTCTCCCTAGTCGAACATCTTGTAAGCAAGATCTTGGCCAAGATCTTAGATACAAAAAAAGTAAACATACGTTGGAAATTTAGGTACAAGATAATGTGATTATCTTGCACCAAGATCTTGAATTAGATCTTAGGTACAGACATTTCAGATCTTGGACACAGATTCATAAGACCTTAGGTATGGATCGATAAGATCTTTGGTACACACTGAGATTATACGTGTTGCGTGTGTCGTGATTTGCGACACAATACATGATAGATTCTGAAAGCGTGGTTCGAATCTGTCATATAGAGCACTTTTTTTTCTGTAAAATCATGTTATGACATTTTTTTTCAATTTATTTCATTTTAATTATTCCTGTTCCGAATAACTAAAGCAAGCCAGATCTTGGAACTTGCCTGATCTAGAGATGGCTCGATCTCCATCACACTGCTTCAGGGTAGTCTGCTCTCGATCATTGATCGAGATCAGCATTTTGTCGAATGATTAATAGTCAAGAAAGAGTTTAGAAAAAAATAATAATTTGAAAATGTATGTTTTGTATGTTCAATCAAGTTGTTTATATACGGCTCTATATGCATAAAAAAATGGTGAATGACTAGTCAGCATGTAACCAATAAACTGATGATGTCGCTTTTTGTTATATTCAAGATCTTGTGAGAAGATAATAGTGAACAATATCTTTTCCATGATCTTAACAAGATCTTAAGCACAGATTTATCTGATATAACCAATATATGCATATGCAGATTATCTGTCCAAGATATGATCAAGATCTTTCTTATCGGTCCCAAGATTTCAAGATCTTGCTTACAAGATGTTTCACTAGGGCTTTGTTTTTCTCTGAGAATAGTAAATTTTTGAATAAATTGAATAGATAATTTGAACCAAAAAATCTTCCTTACATTTCTGTATTTCCTCTAGTACAGTTTTAAACCTAAACTTTTTAGAATATGTGACAAATGTTTGGTTATCTCCTTACGTTCACATTAGAACAGTCCACTTTTCAAAAAGTAGCATCCTATGATGGAATGATTGCTTTGGAAAATTTTAAAATATTTGTTAATGAATTTACATAAGGTAGAAATGTATATAGATTGTCAGTGAAAATCAACTTTATATGCCGTGCCAGAATATTGTCTTTGTGTCCATCAAGGTAATTCAACTTTTCTCGTTATACTAAGATATTACACAAAATTATAATTATCAATTATAGATCGTTAGTCCCTAAAATGTTTTCAAGTAGATGAAGAGCAAAACAAATATTACTCGAAAGTCATGACCTAACTGTTCAATTCCAACTATTCTTTCGAATTCTTCTAAGACATCCTTACTGTCCTGCTACAAGGTCAAATAAATAATCATCGAAATCATATTCGAAAAGATCATCGAATTCTTCTGCTTTTAATGCTTTGAAATTTTTCTGGAAGACTTTTCCTTAAACGAAAAATGACGAAAGATATTATCTGGACACTTTTGATTAGAACTTTTAACCCATAGTTATCATTGAACACATTCACTGTTTACTAGAACGTATAAATTCGTTTCTTTGCAAACATTTGTAAAACAAACTGCTGAAAACGTCTTCTGAAATCACTACCTTTTTCTTATCATTTCCTTTTTTCTTATATATTGATGAAGCTTTTAATATAAAAAGCAGTTTAATACACTATTTGATGGTTTGAAGAAATTAAATCAGTGGTATGATCGCGATAGTGTCAGAAGCATTCACCCACACCCTTCATGAGTATTTCTAAACAAATGGATTTCCACGTATATTTTATTAGATGAAGAACCTTTTTAATAACAGCTGAGAAGTCTACTATATAGAATGTTGACAAATAATTTTAGTTTTTCTCTCACTGTAGACTTTTATGATACCGTGTATGTTGCGATTGCCTTGCTTTCATGGATTATTTCAAGTAGGATAATCCTTGGATAATATCTGGTGCTAACGCAGTATTATTCATGCATCACTAAAACTCAAATCAAATTGTGTGTTTCATAAAAACATATAGATGGGAATAGATGTTCTCGAAACAAAACAAAAACCGAGCGTCCTTAGAGAGCATATTCTTTCCTGTTTTATAAAAATATATAACCTATTACAAAGAAATATGTATTTTACCTGGACTAGTGCCAGAAGCTGTAGTTCGCGTGTATTGAGGATCATTTCTACGATTAAAAATAATCCAATAAATAAATCGAACAATCAGAGGTACAAGCAGACGGAATATAATCGAAAGACCACCATAGAAACCAACGATGGTTGACAATATATAAATAACATTCATTTGTCGAGGAATAATGTAGGTACATTTGATAGGAGAACAGACATTATAGTAGTTTTCAAAGCTTGGATGAATATTCCATTCTTCAAGTGCAAGCTCATAAAATAAATATCTAATTTTTGTGTTTGGTGAAAATCGAGATGGAATCGAGTTGTTCAGTGCAGTGAGATGAAGCGTGGATTCAGGTAGTAGAAGTCGACTTGGCATATCGACATTATACATAGAAAGAAGAGTATCAATACAGGTCTGGTTGAAAAAGCACCGTAAATCAGAATTCAATAGCATTCCAATGGTAGTACAAGACTTAGCTATGCCTGGAACATGCCAGATAACCGAACCAGCTGTGCAATTTTTGCCGTATTGACAGATGAACTGACCTCCTGACCATGAAGGATCTGGACAGTCATATGATACACTGCAAGCACAGCTGTTGAATGAAGAAGGTGCAGGGGAGTAGCGGCGTAACAACGGCTGTCCATTAACTATTAATGATTGAAACTTTGTGTCACCTTCTAAACCATATCCATCCATTACTTTGTTTATAAGTGTTAATAAAAATGCAAAGGATTGCAACATCTGTGTCGTATACTCTGTAATAATTGATCGCGCGCGTGCTTGAAATTCATTTCCTAAATGACAGCAACATGGTATTTCCTCATTTCAAGTACTTTTAAGATGAATCATTGATTGTTTTCTGTTATTACTGGGTAATATTTAGTAATATTGCGTTTTACGAGGGAACATTCCCAGGTGTTGGAGCGATTTTTAGTTGAGACATAGCACATTTAGTAGAGCTTAGTGAACTATGTTTATGGTAAAAAAAGTTCGTGCCCATGGTTTGTTTCTGGGGAAAACGAGCGTTTTTACTGCTATTGTTATAACAGCTATCTTACCTAAAGGAAAAATATTATCTGAACCATTTCAAGTCAAATCAAACTCAAACTTTTCCCAAATATAGTGATCTTCTAGTGAAAGATGACATGAGTGTATGAATCAAAAAGAGCTTTTAAAGATAGAGTTACACATTCCATAAAATATTATCACCATTGTACATCTTATTCATCATATTATGTCTTAAAGTTTCAAAAATACAATTTTCATAAAATCACGGCTATAGTCATTTGAGAAAAATAAAAGAAATAGATCTTTATGAAAAATCACGTTTATAAAGCATATTGAAATTGTACGGTGAGATAATTGCTGCGTNCATTTAGTTGGTTTCCATATTGAAATAACCAATCATTACTGAATGCTGCAGGAAGCAGACTAACTCGAAACATTTTAGTGCTGAAGTCAATGAGTAAATAAAAGTTGTGTGTATGTTGTTTCATGAGTACATCGATTTCCTGTTCTATTTCTGCTTTGAACAATGTTTCACTTAATACTGACGTGCTGACGAAAACCGTGCCATTTACAAATGACAATACCGTTGTCATCATTGATATTGCTTCGTCACAGATCCATCCCAAGATTTGTAACTGTCTACTGAGAAGAGGCCGATCAAGTTGTATATAATCATTGGCTGAGTCACCGTAACCATACAATAAGACTGTGAAGGGAGCTTTGGTAAATGGACCAAAACATATCTAAACGAGAAATAGAAATAGAAATGAGAATCAAGAACGAAAAGATTCTTTAAAATATCTTATGAATTGTTTATAAGCACTATGGAAGTCTTCAATTTCAAGCTTTTCTAGTGATAAGTGAATATGTTGTTTATCAAACAAAATTTTTTTCTTAGTCGCTCATAAAGCAGATATTCTTGCTAAATGATCAGCTGCACCATCTAAAAGATTATTAAGTTAAATTTTACTTGAAATAGATTCAAATCAAGGGTTTAACAAATGACCACCTTCAAAAATTAATTAATGAGATTATACAAAATGGATTTCTTTTCATTTTTAGTTGTACCGTAGTATTGAATTTAAGCTGCCTCGACACTTGTTAGAATATTTAATAATATTACCACAAGGGCTAGTTGTTATTCAAATATCAAGTAGAAAATCTAATCTTCAATCGATTCTCTTTTACATTTCTCATCTGAATCTATTAAAAACGCAACGCTTGACCCTATGAATCTTATATATATCGTTTTTCGCATAAAATTTCTTCAACAAAATTATTACTGTAGATACACGTTGCAAAAAACTGAATAATGCTAAATGTCCAACTGAAACCAATTGGAGAGCATTTCTCATATAAATCACACTTACAACTTATTACGCTGCAACTAATTTAGAGAAAAACTTCTGCTTAAATATTCATATGTAAGTTCGATTAGTACAAGATTCTAAAGACTAGGGAAAAGATGGCGGACCATATAAAATAAAAGTAGTCCTAGTCAAAAGAATGGTATTTAAAACTCATGAGTTCGTAGCTACGTCTGATTTTCGAACATGGAGAAAGCAAATTTTCAGTAAATTAAAATTTTCAAGCTTCTTTTCCTTTAAATTTGATACTTTTCTTAATTTTTTTTGCAATACTATTAAAATTTATATTTAACCTTTAAAAATTCGATCATTGCGAATGAATATTTAAAGTAAATTGTTTTAAAAGATTTTAATAAAAATTATTTTTTTTTACCAACCATGCTGTAATTTGTAGAGGATGTCAGCTTTTAGTTGAACTAAAGCTTTCCTTTGAATCTAGCTCGGAAAAGATTCAACAGAAATCAAAAAGAGAACATATTAACTGTTCTTTTTATTTTGTTACTAATAAATTGTTTCTCATAGTCTGCAAGCAAGGCTTGCCGCTTTGAGCAACATTAACAACGACATCAATTAAAGACAAAGCGAGTTTTTAAGAAGATTTTATCATAACTTGTTGCGGTACTTCGAGTCTTATTCTAAATGCAATGTGAGTGAATAGAATTGCGTTTTCCAAGGGAGTACACTCATTAACATCTATATTCCTTTGCCGTTTTGTTTAGAATACCATTGGTTGTATTTATAAATTATTGGGTACAAATGCTGCTGCATCCCAATCAACTATATCCATTTAATATTTTATTCCATTTTACGATAATTATATAATCAGTTTGCAATCAAAGACAACTAAGAAAATTCTTAGTAGCAATTATGTTTGACGAACTTTATAAATTACTGTGAATTAAGAATAAGAAAAAGCACTATTATCTTTTAGTGAACTCTATAAATTACAACAAGTTTAAAAATCTCGTTGAGATTGTTTTAATATTTA
>CAJNSZ010002054.1:0-18469 GCA_905329745.1 Rotaria sp. Silwood2
TTTTTGTCAGAAGAAGATATGTGGAACGTTTTTCTCGTATAATGTACACATAATCTTTTGAAAGATAGCTAGATTTTAATAGATTTATAGCTGCAATATTCATACTACTATCATAGGTTTCATGAAAACGTTTGCGCTTTTCTTTTAAAGTTCTTTTGTCAAAATATGATTCCAGTAAGAAAAATCGAAATTCTTTCCCATGCAATTTTTTGTTTGTTTTGAAGCACTAAATAAAAGTAAAGTTTTGTTCAAACCAGAGGTTTTTCTTAATGGTTGATTCCTGTGTTGAGAAAAGAGGAACCTTAGTAGCGTAAGATCACCTTTTTTATGCTTATTTCAAAATCAAGTTTATTAAGCTACTCATAAAAAATAAACAACAGTGACTTGGAAAATTTTATTCAAAGAAAACTGTCTACAGGTGTCGGTTTTCATTTGAAGTCAATCGAAGTTTTGTATTTTTAATAAAAAAGATGGTAGCCGTAGAGATTTTTTTAAAAGCCGTAAAAGATCTATAATAAAGCTAGAAGTTCAGCCTATATTTGACATATTTGACTGAAATTTTTAACAAAAGCGTTATTCAGTAGAGACAATAATTTTTGAAAATTTCATTTCAAACGGACCATATTAAGTAGGAAATACATTTTGAAAGAAAATTTCTTAACAAACAAAACATAGGCATCATTATATTCTCTTGAACTCATTATATCATGTCAGCATAACATAAATTTAAGAATATTTTATTTGACGATCAATAAATAATATATTAGTCTAAATTCAATGATTATATTTAAATACTTATATTATTTAACAGATTATGTGGCTCGTTGGAAAAGGACGATTAAAAATAAAAGTCGAACAATGTCGTGATGACACACCTGAAGCCATAATTGAATTGATTCGTCAATGTACAGAATTTGATCGTGAACAACGACCAAATTTTTCACCTGAGGTTTTTTTAATTAAAAGAAAATTTTTGTTTTTTCTATATAAAGCTTTTTTCTTGATTAGATTGATGATACATTATCAAAATTTGAATTTATATTTCCACGTTTACAACGTTCACAATCAGAACCATGTTTAATTCGAAATCCTCAAGATGATTTACTTGGTTTATCAATGAATTTTGGTGTACCAAAAACTCCATTATCCAATCATCGACGTTTCAATGCTGAAGTTACATAACACAATTGCCTCCTTATTCAACATAAACTCGGTGCATACTTTGCCTTGCATCTAAACACATCCATACATTCCTATTCATTTCTTTGAAACATAACTAACTCATTCGTTTTTTTTTTTTGTGTATATAACTTCCTTTTTTAATGAAAATAAGACAGACAGAGAAGAAAAATTAATTTGTTGTTTCCCATGCTGCTTGTAAAACAGTGAATGAATCTTTTTTTGTACATCAGTTCTTTGTTTTTTTTTCTTCTTTCGTCGATTAAATATGATGTACATTTTATTTATGGAAAAAAGAAAAATGAGAAAAGTAAAAGTAAATTATTTACATCAATATATTCAGATAAAATTAGATCATGATAGAGTAGTGATACGATGATGGATTTTAACTAATTTGTTAGGAGGATATTTTTCAACTATTTATTTCTTGATTATTTTGAATGAACACAATTATTATATTTTATAATATAAAAGACAAGTTCGAACTAACTGTATTAGACCGTATGGAAAACTTACTTTATAATCACTACATCATACAAATCCTGATTGCTACTACATACCATAAAATAAATTATTATTGTTGAAACCAATAATCATTAAAATATTTTGACAAAATCAAGAAAAGCAATATCCATATATTTCAACGAATGAAATTTACAGCAAAGAGTTAAATATCTTGCAGAAATCTGTACATTAGGAGCTTTCTTATATAAGTGTTAAGCCTTATCTAAAAAGGTTGTAAGTCTTGAAAATAGGTTATAATAGGAATATTTCCAGGTCTTCGAAAGTGATATAACACGGAAAAAATCCTTGAAAATTACTTCGTCATTTGTCGTAAGCTCGTAAAACGGTGAAAATAGTAGAAGAAACTATGACTACCTGCTAGCGAAGCTAGACGGTATTCGAGCTTCACTCGATTCTGAAATGCAATGCGAAGAAAGAATGGCGAATATTGAAAAACTCGATCTTTCAAAAAAACACGAATAATTGCTTGTACGATTTATCACAAAGCACTTTTTCCGAAAAGGTATTTACGTTTTACTCGAATCATGTTTTCATTATTGTAATAAATCGAAAAATTTATATTTCAATTAATCAACTGATTGAAACATAAAAGGAAGTGAAAAGTAAACATGGCACATTTCACCACTATGAGAACCCAATTCGGTTGGCTGCAGCTAAGGCGAAAGAAAAAAATCATCGACGTGGAAAATTATCAGAAAGCTCCTTAGAAAACTTCAGCTAGTAAGGTATATGCTTTGTTTTTGGTTTACTACTCACATTCTAAACGGGATCATATACAAGTCAAGAGATACAAAATAAGAACGAAATTTATAAACTGGCATCTTTTTTCTTTAGCAATCACAAATGATAAACTATTTAAATATTCCATGGCATTTAGAATGAGTATGCTAATATCAGCGTCTGTGTAAGGTTAAACGTTTCTAGACACTTGTCACACTGACACCCAAAATAATAAACAACACTTGTGTAGTGTCAACGTTCACTGAAGACATAACTTTTTTCAATATTTTCTAATTCCGATATTTTTACTTTCAGTCTTAGTACGGGACATCTATGAATTCATTGAACTTTTTTTTTTTTTTTTAATATGAAAGTTTATTGTTCCACATAGGGTTAACAGACACTGATACAGTTATGAGAATAAAAAAAAACAAAGAATAATAAAGATAAACATAAACAGCCATTTCTCTTTTCTCTCGCTTAGCTGTCGTCATCTCCTCTGGACGTCTGAAATATATATATTAACAAAAAAAATAAGAATAGTATATAGGTTCATGTAGTATAAGATATTAAAGAGTGATAGAGAAAAAGAAAAAAAAGAATGTATATGTCGAGTATAGATGTGTGGAGATAGTTAATAAGAATCAAGGTCAAATAGAACTAGTTATCACAATTTCAATTTTGATTACGATTTGGATAATATATTATGGAGGGTATAAATACTTATATACGAATCTTTCTAACACTGCAGGGGATCTTTTAAAAATTTTGTATTGTTTCTCATGTATACAGAAGAAAGTAAAAATATCCAAATTTACATGGTGAGCCCTTGCTGCCAAACGATTAAGAAAAAAACTGTTTTTTCTAAATCCCATAGATTTATAGTAAATTCGATTTGTAGATGTTGCAATAATATATGCTTCCCATGATTGCTGGTAATCAAGGGCCTCGGTTGCTGTGTGTAGATGTTTTATCATTTTCACCCAATATTTATATAGATAATCCATAAGGGATTTTTCCCTTGTAAGTACGAAAACAGTATAGTCTTCCCAGCCCCAAAGGTTATACACTATACGTAGTCCTGATGCATATAGATGTTCTATTTCATTTTGTTGTATTTCTGTAAAGTAAAACCATGTCATAAAAAGCCAGATAAAGTGGGGTAAAGCAAAAGCATAGAATAATTTTTTACGAATATGAATCAGTTCAATAGGGATTTGTCGGAAAAGTTGTTTCAGAGCGTTATAAACATTTCTAATCTTAAGTATACGCGTTTTTATATAACTTCCCCATCCTAATTTAACACGAATTTCTACCCCTAAGTATTTAAAATGTTGTACGAAATCAATCTGTTGATTTTGGAAAAATATTTTCGGTTGACTTGGAGATACTGCACTATGTACCAGCATTGCTTTTGTTTTTTTCACGTTCACAGGTAATAAATGATTTTCTGAAAAGGATAATAGGGTATACATTGCTATTTTAGCTTGTTTTTCTAATTCGATTATATTTTGAGATAGCTTTTTTTCTAATGAACCTTTTAAAAGAATCGCTACATCATCGGCAAATAAATGCGTACAAAAACGAAAAAAATATTTAGGAAGGAAGTGAATATGAATTCTAAACAGTGTTGCAGCTAGAACTGAACCTTGTGGGGCACCTACGTGTAGTTTTACGGTTTTCGATTGTGAATCGCCATGATGTATACTCATAGTTCTTTCTTGAAGCCATTGATAAATCCATTTTATCAATGGTAATGGCATATCTAATTCAACTAAATTTGCTATCAAGGCAGGATACCACATTTTATCAAATGCGGAGAGAAAATCAACGAATATTAATAACGCTGGGCGATTATTCGCTGCTACAGTTAATCTTAAGTCTTCACAGATTGACAGAATTCGAGATTGTAAACGTCTATTTGGTGTGAAACCTGATTGTTCATCAGTATATATCCCTTTATCTTTACACCATTCTTGTATTTGTTCATGTATACAACGTTCAAACCACTTCCCCAGATTAGGCAGAAGTGAAATCGGTCTGAGCTTATCTTCCGCTGGATACATACCGTCTTTAGATAAACATATAACTTTAGCATGTTTACTTGCTTCAAATACATTTCCTTTTGACGCGCACTTATTAAACAATACTGTGATAACTTTCATATATTCTATTGGTAAATTTTTTAACAGAAACGCTGAGTTCTTCATACTATCAAGTGATTTTTTAGCTGAAAATTTTAACCATTGTTTTTCAACTTGATTCAAAGTTACCAAAGGCAAAGGCATGTTAGGTAAATAACTAATTTGCTCATAAGCAATGATAGACTTTATATGCGTTACATTATTTGGATTATGTATCGGAAGCGCAAAATGTTTTTCATAGTAATTTCCAAGAATATCAACGATTTTTCTAGGGTCTTTTTCTATACCGTTTGCTACTTTAATACCTCGAAATGAGGTGGTATAAGGACGAAATGTATTGTGAACGAATCGCCAAATATTTTGTCCTTGATTTATTGTTGTTAAGTGATTTTCTCTTTTCTTTTGTAAATAGTACGCTCTTTCTTCGTGATATTCTCTCTTTGCGCATAAATAAGCATTCAGATGACATAAGAAGCGTGTTCGACGGTATTTACGTCGATGTTTATTTACACTGCGTGCCAGTGATACTAAATAAGCTGGCCAAGGTGGTCTATATTTTCTTATAGTTATATATTCACTTGTTCTATCCCATAGTGATGAGAGGAAAGAAGAAAAGAGAGTGAAAAAAAAATGTTCGTCAAAATTGTAAACGCATGCATTCCAATATTCATTAACTAACGATAAAAAGAATTTAAACAAATTCCAATTTGTTTTACGGAAAAAACCATCTTCAGCAGCTGTGAAAGGAGATGAAAAGAGAATTGGAAAGTGATCTGATGTACCCTCATCAATTACTTCAACTTTCCAACCTGAGTTATTGTGCGTAAGAGCAAAATCTATAATAGCAGAAGAACGTTTTGAAGTAGGAACAGTTGGGAAAATACCTTCCCATCCATTTCTTTCCATCCATTCTTTTAATGCACTTCCACTAGTATTATTTGTTTCACATGACCATAACGAGTGCTTAGCATTGAAGTCGCCAAATAAATAAAATTCTTTTCCATTTAATCTTGAAAAATGTTCAAAAGGTGGTTGTTTGTTGGGTGGAACGTACACAGCTCCAACCAAGATTTTAGAAGATAATATGTCAATTTCAGCTAAAAGAAAATTCTCAACTGTGTAAACTATTGTACTCTTAAGAGAATGATGGATTAGTATTGCAACACCTCCAAACGAATTCGTACCTTTTTGACTTAACCAATAGTAGTTTGGCAGCAAGGGTAAATTACGAATTAAAGATCCGACACCAGTTAGAATAACTATTTGCGGAAGATACGAAGAGAGTAAGATATCCAAATCAGCTTGATGCGTATTTAGGCATTCACAATTATATAAAAGAAATAAAAGATTTTCAGATAAAGAGTTAGAAGGGCGCTGCTTCTCCCAAATCGTACATAAGTTCGAGATAGATACTCTACTATTCCACTCATCTATCATAGAATATAGTTCCTTTTTTTCTTGGGAGGTTCCACTAAAACTATTACAAAATGATAGGTCTATTGTTGCCGGTGAATATCTGAAGTCATCTTTATACATTCGTTTTTGAAAATAATGAGTTCATTATCGATGTTGCAGCAGTTCGTTGTTGGAACATTAATATTTTTAATTGTTCTTGAAATTGATTGTAGGCTTGTTTCTTGTCGATTAACTTTGTTGTCATAAGTTTAAGATGTTCTTCAATTATTAAAAAATTTTTCTGTTCTTCTTCTGTTGTAGACTTAATTCTAATTTCATTTACTATATTTCCAACCATATTGTTTATGGTTTGACAAGAATCAAATAAAATATCTTCAATAATATTACATGCTGTTGTGATCATTTCGTTTTGAGTTAATACTTGGTTTTGAATAGCTGTCCAGCCATGTTGAATACTCTTAAGTTGTTCATGGAAACGTTGTTCAATTTTCTGTTGATCTTCAATATATTTTTGTTTTAATTCTGCTAATTCTTTTACAGTTGAGTTGACTATTTGTTCAGTGTTGAAGTGTCTGACAGGCAGTTCCGGCCATTCATTCATTGAATTTATATTTAATTGGGGTGTAAATTTTCGTTGTTGATGTTCAGTAGTCGGATTGATCAATTTTCGAGTATAGTTACCTTTCGGACGACAGTCAACTGGTATAAAAAATTGAACTTGCGGAGGCAAGCAATCAGGTCTTCTACGAAGTTCAGCTACAATTTGACGACGAAAATCGAGAAGAGAAGGGCATCGATAATCATTTGAACAATGTTCCTTATTTCCACAATGTTGACATTTAATTAAACATATTTTATGATCACTACCATCGTTTCTATCACCACCACATCTTCTGCATTTCTCAATAGACAAAAGACATTGTTTTTTAATGTGCCCTGGTTCATTACATTTCGAACATATAAGAATTTTGGGAGCAGGTAAATATTCATCTACATCATAAAGCTGACCTTGTATGCTTATCACACCACTATTAAGTATTGATTCATAATCGTTTATATCGCTAAAGTCCATCCTAATGTGCCTGCTGTTGGATCGCATAGCACCCATCATATTCTCAACCGTAAAGATAGATTTGTATCGTTCCTTTATATCAAGACGAAATTCATCAATGTCAATATCATTTTTCACAAATTTAACTACAACAGTATTTCGCGGTGGTAGACGTTTTGGTGGATCCGGAAGAATATTAACATTGTTTAGTTGTTTTGGATATCTCTTTGCATCACATAAGTAAATAAATAAATCAACATCCTTAATTTCACCTAATATACGAGCATCATCTGAGTCTTGCCACCAATGATCAAAACCAATAGCTCTTCTATGATTAGGATGTTTCTGTCGAAAATCTTTTTCGATTTCTTTGAAAAACAACATAACCAGTTTCTTAGCTGCATCTTTTTCCTTTATTTTTGGTCGACATTCAAATATAATTGGTGGTAAATGTGTATCAACAGAATATGTTAATGATTGATCATTTATTTTATAGTGATAAAAATCTTCATTTATATTATTATTTTTTGTATTATTTAAACTCGCTGAGTGTTGTTTGTGATGTTGATTATTGTTCTTGTTTATATTTGGTTCATTCCGATGGACATAGGTTTGATTGTGTATCACCATGGGTCCACGAACACCTTGGTCTTTACTTCCAAAACTACCACGAATGCGGCGATTTTTCGGACTTTGTATATTACTAAAATCACCATCAATTAGATTTCGTCTACGTTTGTTTGGTGTTTCATCTCTGGCTACTTCTTGATGTTCTCCTGATATAATTGGCGAGCCATTGTCACCTTTGTTTTCACTATAATCCGGATGTTCTTTAAATTGTTGAATCATACTTGCTAATACATCTGGATTAACAATCGCTTCTTTAGGATCAGTCCATGATTCCTGATTCATATTTCGTATAAGACAAAGACTTGTATAAGTTACGAGAACCTTTGTAAAAGGCAGTTGAAGAAAAAAAAAAGGTCACGTTTATATACACGTGCTTGTATATATACAAGACGTGAAGATAACGATGATAGATTTTAGTCTTCTTTCTACAGTTTCTAGAGAACAATTTCAATGGAATTTTCTGAATAATTCATACCAAATCGTCCCAACTAGAATACAAAAAACGTATGTTAGACTCAGGCCTCTAGTGTGCTTTCTTCAACGAAAGAAATCGGTCATAATAAGTGAAAATAACTCGTTGGTTATTGCTTGAGCGACATACGTGAATTTTATTTCGCTCGTTCTCGAATGTTGTTGACCAAAGTGTTTTAAGTTGGAACGTCTACTTTCTGCTTTTGAAGTAGCCTATTCAGAAACTAAGACAAAAATGAGAATAATAGAAACTCTGTGGAAAATTATATCATTGTGAGAGTCAAATAAATATTAATGAAGCTAAGAAAACTCTACAATAAGTGGCTCGACGGTCTGATGAAAAAAGCAGTTTTATTCTGAAAACTTATCTCGTTTCTTTTCTAATCTTAGGTATTTTTCATAATTTGCAATGATGTACTCTTTTTTTCTTGCCTATTGAACTATTTTTATGTATACTCTTCGATCAGAAAGTTCTCAATATCAAGAAAGTTATTCATTGTTTCTCACGCTATCTTTCGACATCTATAGATAAGATACTTTCTTTTGTTGTTTTTTTCATCCATTCTCGTTTCCTTTATGATTTATAAAATTGACTCATTATATCCAAGTTTCTTTCAAACATTATTTTTTTAAATATCTTTTGAAAAAAAAAAGAGTTCAAAGGTCGAAAATTTGTTAGTAATAAGAACCTGGTTCTATTGACCTATCGACTCAAATAATTGTTGTCTTGTAATGCAGATGCAAAAAATTCCGATAGGTTGTACATCAAACTATATTCTCGCCGCTATTCACAATTTCTAAAAATTCTTGCAAAAACCACGCCATGTTTTTGTGATCAATCCTATAATCGCAAATTGATCGTCATAGCCTTTGGTAGCAATTCATGAAGACGAACTCAGGAAGTCGTTAGCTTTGTATGCAGCATTATGCATAAATTTTCTTACAAGGCAAGTAAGCATAAAACACAGATTTACCAGTTTGTTTTTGCAGTACAAAGAATGTTCTTTTATTGACGAGGAAATATATCGAAGCGTGTGCAACTCCTTTTTCTTTCACTCATATACCAACCTATTGCATACTCAGGAAGTCAAATAATCAAACTAATTTTATCTAGATTATTATTTTTTTGTCATTTCATAAAAAGGATTTTGTTATCTTGATGAATTTCCATTAGTTTTTAACCATTTTCATGAAATTATTTTGATTAAAAAATAATTGTTTCGCATCACATGAACTCTACAAAATTATTCTTCGAAATAATCGATTAAAGTACCAGTTTTATAATTAGAAATTTCATTATTTTTTTGAAAACTAATAATTTTTTTTCCATGTTTTTACTGTCTGGGATATATCGACATAGTAATAAGTCTCAATAGATTTGCGCTTTTGACTCTTCGTTCGAAAGTTATGGTCATATCTGTAATTTTGTCAACGAAAAGCTTAAAAAATAGAAAACTCTATAACTTCATCGTCAAAACTCATATAATTTCGAAACTTTCCCATAAATATACTTTCAATGCCATGGGTGTGCATGTAGAAGTCATTGATAATTCATAGTGATCTTATTCGTGAATTTGCGTTACTCAAAGAATAAACAAGCTAGCAAGTTGAAACTTTCACCATAATAAATTGACACTGAAAGTACGTCTGTGTGAAAGTTTCAAATTTATATGGGTTTTGATGAATAGAATCATAGAGTTTTCTTTTTTTGCATAGTTTTCCCTGGGAAAGTTAAAGCAATGACCGTAAGTTTCCAACGAAGAGTCAAAAGCACAAATTCGTTGAGACTTATTATTATCTCAGTCTATGAATGAAAGAGATGATGTCGAATGCTTCGATATGTTTTCGTGCGAGAGAAAGTTGAAGGAGCGAAATAAGAACTTAGTACAGTTTAAACTGCAAAAGAAACTGTTGATTAGCATCTCATTACGAGAAAAATAAAATTAATAACATTACAAATTGTTTAAAAATTTGGTTGCTATTGCGTAGTGCGTGAAAAAGCTAATAGCGATCGTATCTAAACTCTTCCCATATTAGAAGGCGTTCTGGAGAGGTCGATTCATAGCAACTGTGTGCTTTCCTTAGCGATATGGTCCCAAATTTTGACCAGATTTGATGAGTCTTAATATAAGGCTCTAGGTTTTTTTTATTCCGAAGAATGAAGAGTTTTAAAATGAAAGGTGATGGTTGTCCAGAAGTCACGGACCTAGCTATTGATTCGTTTTGTGAACTTTTCATTAGAAGTTCTCTATGTAATTCGTAAGCCTTGCTTATTGTAGCTAAAAATATGAGTGAAAGCTGCTCGTCAAAGACTGTTGCGCGTTATTTTTCGTTTCATTTCATACTGATATTAATTGGTTTCTTTTGCAACACTTTTCATCCAGATTGTAGAATTGAATAGAAATGAAGCAAATTATTGTCACGGGTGCAGCAAATGGACTTGGCCGGCATATAGCAACAAAATTTCTCTCTCGAGGCTGCTACGTAACACTAGCAGATAACGATAAAACGTCGCTGAAAGCACTTGAACAACTACTTTCAAATGATCCTTCCGTGTTTCCACCAGATTCTGGTCGTTCAGTTCAAAGTCACACTTTATTTTATAGTTGTAATGTCAATGATGAATTATCCATATCTTCATGTATTGCTGCTACTGTGAAGAAATTTTCTGGTTTAGACGCTCTTATTAATAATGCTGCTCTAGTAAGCCCATGGATCGGCGGCAGAGACGATCCTAGTACATCATTCGACGCCGTACCTGTTTCACACTTTCGTAACTTCATAGAGACAAATCTTATTGGTCCCTACATATGTTCTCGCTATGCTGCTTCACATCTTCGTGTTTCAAAAGGTTGCATAATCAACATCTCATCCACTCGTGCTCTCCAATCCGAAACCAACAATGAAGGTTATTCTGCAAGCAAAGCTGGACTCATTGGACTTACACAAGCAATGGCTGTTAGTTTTGCAGGTTTCGGTGTTAGAGTCAATGCGGTCTCACCCCGCTGGATCGATGTCCGTGATATGGATACGAGACAGTTGGTTCGACATGGTGAACCAGCTCTTATTTCTCCTCTAACAGAGTTGGATCATTTACAACATCCTGCTGGTTGTGTTGGTGTACCTGAAGATGTCACAAAAATCGTAGAATTTTTAGTAGACGATGTTAATGGATTTATTACAGGACAGGTAATTTACAGAGTTGTTCTGTTTAGCTGACTCTATATGCAGAAATTCCAATCCGTTTTTTTTTCTGTTTGTAGAACTTTATCGTCGATGGTGGCATGACTAAGAAGATGATTTATCAAGAATGATTCAGCGACGACAATGAGTTCATCTTATTCATGTTGGCTTGTGCATCTTGAATTCTTAATAAACTTTGCTCTCAAGGAACATATAAATCGATCAGTTTGCTTTTTTCTTTGATTCCATTGTTATTCAAATTTTGATTTAGTCAACATCTTGTCGTATATTGTTGATTTTTCTCTTTCAAATTTTCGTTATTTTCTTTTGTTCAACATTTCTGATATTCTCAAACATACACCAAGAGACACAATAAAGTTCCCCAAACTAAGTTTTTTCAAAGCGAAACTAACAGATCATGGTAACGATGCAGTTTATATGGTAAGTTTCTGTCGAAACAATGTACAACATACAGTTTTGGGTATATGGGTCAACAGTACTCCAACATTCAGATCTACACCCAACTTTAATTTTTCTCTACCAAACTGTGTATTTCAGTCAACTAATCTATATATGTATTCATATAGATACTGTCAATCTATAGAGATGGATCGAAATTTCTAAATCGCCCTTTAGAATAATATTTCGTCCTAACTTCATACCTTGAAATATCTGTCAATTCTTCGAATCTTCTATGTATTTCACTTACCACGAATGTTGTCTTGATTTATCGAATGCTGAAATCGCATTGTATTCATTTCGAGATATAAGGATGGATGTGGAAATGGGTGTTGATGATGTGTGTGAATGAAAATAAGACCAACATGCACCTCCACATTTCATTTGTTAGTTTATTACTGATAATTTAAGTACTGACCGTTCAATATTTATTTTGGTCATTTTTTTAATTGCCCATTTCGTCTAATTTACCGAAAAAATATTATATACCGGTAAGAATATGAATTCAATGGGTCTCATTTAGAGTTTTAGTTCACCAAATACTTGAAAAAAAATTGAAATAATTGCCTGTAATATTTGTCTTCAATCAAACAGAAATTCTACAGAAATTTTCTAACTTTTTTCATCGGTAAAGCAAAGAATGAAATTCTATCATCTATGTGATAATCGGTCAACAAACATTTTCTAGATGATGGTGAGAGAAATCAACGGTCAATATTTGACATGCATCGATGCAGAGAAGGAAATCTCTGAAGTTCTTCTATCCTGAACGATGATGGAACATTCAAAATCAGAATTAATGAGAAAAGTGAAGCTGATCAAATAGTTAAAGAAAACTATTGATAGAAAATACAAGATATTCTCGTTAATAGAGAAGTTTATTTCATCAAAATTCTATTCGATAACACATCATGCCATAACTGATCTTGTGCATTTTTTTAAATATTAATTAGAAAAACCTCAATATGGCAGCTCAACAAAAACATGTTTTAATCAATAGTCTTATGGGATTGATCGGCTCTGTTTGTTATAAAATCTTTGTTAGTCAATCGAAAGAGTCTGATCATTATTATTATTTGCTCGTAAAATTTAATCAGAAAACAAATGCTTTCCCATATTAATTTTTCTTTGTGTAATATCCATAAATCAAATTGAAAAGGGACGTTCTTTTGACAACACAGAAACATACTATCATCATTTTTCTATTAAAAAAACAACGGGTCGATTTTAAGCATGTAATGATCAGAAATGCTTGACATTTCTGCAATAGATAATTTATTCAACTGATTGCAATTCTGATCATGTACATCGTAAAATTCGAATATCTTCACCGTCATCAATTCGAACATCATTGGTTTTCAATATATCGAAATCCTTGCCGATAGAGACAACATTTTCTTTGTCTTGTTGATCCAAACAATTACATTCGAGCTTGGTTCGAAAAAAAGCAAAAGTCGCACACAAAAAGTCTCACAGAGATGGTTTCAACATCTTTGAAGCTTTCTTTTCTTACTAACATTGACGGCGTGTTGATTGACATTAGAAACTTTAGAAGTTGACTTCATCAACGGATATAATCATGAACCTCAATGTGATACGCTTTATATCTCTGTTCCATGTCAATCAAACTTTCTCCTACTTCACACAAGACCAAAACCATATTACCAAGTCATTAGCGACTGATAACACAAGCAATTGCATGTCATAATGAGTTGAATATTCAAAGCGAATAGAACAGTAACGACTTGATCATTTTGATAAGAATCGTCGATTATAAGCTTTGTGTCCTTTGCGATCTAAATATTCATTTGATCATTTTTCAACATTGTTCATCAATTAAGACATGAGTCATTTTCTACGCCTCGACCAATCCTTTTCCAAATGTCAAGTGAAAAGATCAAAAACATCAGAGTGACAGTCGAATAAATCTAATCGTAGATCGAATCACTATATGACCTGGCACTAGATTTGTTGATAAAGTAGCATTTTTTACTTGCTAGACGGATATTCAACATTACATTTTAAAGCATCACTGTTTTTCACACCCACAATAATATGTACGAAGGTGTAGGTGTAGATGTGGGTGTATATAGATTGGATATCCGTATTCACATCCACCCACATCCCATACCCAATCATATAAAACACTCTCGATTACAGATGATGGCAGCATCGTCGAAATGAAATGTAAGAAAATTAATATTTAGGAGATTCTGAATAAAAAGTATGAACACAAAACCATAGAAAAACAAGAAGAGTTTAGACGTATTCTTGTTTATCTCCATCCACGCTAGTTTCTCACTTGATATCAACCTACTTCGGTGAGAATAAAAAAAGCATTAATCAACTATAATAGGTTCTAAATTTTTTTTCACCATTGTTGTTAGCGATATGAACAGCAAGCTCATTTATATTATTGTAAAACGAGAGAACGAGAGACAGAGATAATTTATTCATTGCTGACATCCTTATCGATATTAGTCTTTTGTTTCCTTTTTCTGTTGAANGTTCTGTTCGAAGGAAGATATGCTCATGTCAAGGTCAAAAGGGTACTGATAATTATTCATTTTTTTTTGAAAAAAGAAAAAAAAATTCTTACTGAGGATTAATATTTGTCGAATTGAGACTAGATTTGAGATCTTTATCATCATCAATAGACAGACCAATATATTCGAGTATTCTAACAATGAATTTGAACTTGAAAATCTTATAAAATACTTTATCCTTCGTTTGTCTTAAGAATGACTATACTATCAATAATCATACCAGTCGATTAGAACCTAATTATAGAGGAACTATGGAATAATAAAAATTACATTCGAAAGAGCTAGTGTCTTTTCAATTTATATGAGTAAATTATCCTTTTCGTTTTGTGTATTCTATTAGGTTGTTGAAGTACAAAACCAATCGTATACTTATAAACGATGATGGAAAAAAGGTGTTATAAGAAAAATTCCAATTTTGTTCGATGTGATATATTATTATTTTTCGTGCTCTATATTAGATATATTTGCAGACGAGTCAAAAAGAATAAAAGTAGTGTGTGATAAAAAACATAATGTCAACGATTTCTGATAGTTGTATTACCATTGTGATGAAGTCTTATAAAGGGGACGGCAATCTAAGAAACTATGCATTTGACTAGTATCATAATTGGTATCCACACGATCGGTAAAAAAAAGATAGATGATAAGTCCAGTTGATTTGAGCGCCACATTAGGATCTCAATAACAGTGTTATAGATAAGGGTTTTCTTGTTTTACTATTTTTCTTCTTTTCGGTTCTGTTGTAATGCAAGAATAACACCGTTTTTTTCCAAGGTGATTCAAGTGCATTCTACATTTCTCTCGTTCTTTCTTGTGTTCTTCTCTCTTTTTCTTAATATAAATGGGTCAATTCTAATGCGTTCTATACTTAGATATAAATATATATATATAGCTGTCCGTGTCCACGTTAAGAACAACAATTGTCTGAAATTATCTAATAAGAGAAAGTACTTTGACATGCCAAATAGTTATTGTTGTCGTTGTAAACGATGGAAGAACAAAATAAATACTCGTTTAATCAACACCGATTCCTATGCCTGGATTCAGAAGAAACTCAATCTGCCAGAAAATTCTGATAGAGATTTGTTTTTATGTTGTACATGCTAGCTGTCTGCTCGACGAGATCATGAAATCGAAATTGATTCATCACAATCATCTAATTCAGATGATGATCAGCAAAATATCGTCTTTGATGAATATTTTTTGCAACATCTGACCGTCGAACACGTTGCTGTATATGTCATGTATTGTTGACGAGTCAAGCGATCGAACTGACTACTGATGCTCGGATTGACCTACTTGTTGATCATAACCTTTATGTTCCTCTTTGCACACGCGTGTGCAGTAAACACATTATTCGAGATCGTCTGTCTTCTGATGTTTTCGTCAACCGTAGTCGATTAGAGCCATTGATATTGAGTATAACATCAGGAAAGGGTCTGATCAAGGATTTGGTTTTACAATTGCGTTTGGTGAGTAAAATCAAAGCAACAACACTTCTACCTGTAGTCTGAATTCATAGAATTTCTGTGTTAGTCGCTTAAGATAGTTTTATTCAATAATATTTGAAGCTGCTTAAAAAATTGTGAGATGTAGTTTTTCGATATCATTGGAGCTTCTGATATATTTGGAGCATTTTGCATCTAAGTCTTACTATATCTACGAAATACAATCAATATAGTGCTTCTCTTTCACTTATTTTTTTCTAGAAACAACTATTTTGTGATCGTGATATTTTTTTTCCTTGATTATATACTTTTGTTCGTTCTTAACCTTTTCCTCATTACAGTAGCCGAAGTTCTGTTTCCGAAACGTATATTTAATTAGGATCTTTCTTACAAAAACTATTTTCTATTTCTTTATCATGCTGAGTTTCAATTAAATATCGTCTGAGCAATTTTTCTCAGACAATTTGTTCGCAGTAAATTAAGAGATAACAGTTCTTTGGTCGAACTTGTATTTTTATATCTGAAAGCAACAAAGGTCCGGTAAAACATTTAGAGTAATAGTTTCTTTTCAAAAACTCTGTTCATATGAAATAGTAAGAGTATATGAAAATAATAAAAGAGACAGCTATATTTGAATAATAAAAACTAAAAATGATGTCAATAGGTATTTAAATTCGACTATGTAACTGTTCGTATTATTATAGGCAAAAAATCGTCCACGACTTGATCTTGAAGATTCTCATATAACAGACGATGAAGTTAAAATGTGGACTGGTTGGCGTCGAAGTGAACTTTCAGTTATGCGCAAGGCGATTTCGGGACAGAGGAAAGACAGTAAAAATCGCTCGACTGAACTAGCATTAGCTATGTTTTGGATCAAGTTACGTACTAATCTAACTTATGATCAGATCGGTATGTTGATGGACTATAAATCTCCAATTGATGATTATAGAAAACGAGTTGCTGAAACATGTTCATCTGTTCAAGACAATCTTCTAGCTCATTTTGTTCCGAAGTTTCTCGGAGTGAATCACCTGAATCGTAATCAAGCATTAGCTCATCAGACAATCTATTCGAAAACTTTTTTTGGGAATAATGTTGCTCTCGTCCTTGACGGGATATATTATTTTATTCAAAAGAGCCAAGATCACGCGTTTCAAAGGTCAACCAATTCAGCACAAAAAAAACGTCATCTAGTAAAGATGTTATCTATTGTACTTTCCGATGGATAATGTGGTTGATGCGATGGGACCCTTTGCAGGAAATGCAAATGATCCATCAATCACCGAAAGCATTCTTCAACTTAATGATTCTCTACAACGGTGGACAGAATATGGAGACATCCTTCTTGTTAATAGAGGATTTCGAGATTGTATCGAATCGCTTGAAGAAGCAGGATTTGAAGTTCGAATGCCTGCATTTTTACCTGCCAAACAAAGGCAGTTACCAACAGCTGATGCCAATGCTTCTCGTCTGGTCACTAAGAACAGGTGGATAGTTGAGGCGTATCATGAAAGAGTCAAAAAGTGAGCACTTCTGTCCGAGTGTATTCCTAACTCCCTCTTACCAAATATCGGACCTTATGCGCGCATTATGACAGCAGCAATTAATTGCTTTTGCCATCCGGTCTTTTCATCTATTGATTCCGAACGACACCAAATGTTAGCAGCATCTATGCTTGAGCTGTCAGCTGCGAAGAGCGAGCTGGCAGATCTCGTCAATAATGGCGATCTCAGTACTCGTGCTCAATGAACGAATGTCCACGCTGACACCATCGAATTTTCACGTTTACAGAAGAGTAATCTTCTCACGCTTTTCTTCGGTTCATATCAGTTGAAGCAGTCACGCATATATGCAGAACAACATTTTGGAAGAAATGGCGACTTTCTTTTGCAGATGCATCCTAGTCATCCGAACATTATTCGTTGTCACATTCGTAGTCAGCATCACTCCAGTCAAGAATACTATTGTTGGATAAAATATAACCAGCAGAATTGCACTAATGATAACGATCTATTTAATATTATTGAAGCAGCGTGTTGTCAATGGAAGGCAGGAGCAAAAACCGCAGGATTTTGCGCACATACTCCCTGTGTAGTGTGGTATTTATCATTTGCTCGTCATCATGATCTCACTATTCCTGCTTTTCGTAATTATTTGCGGGCACTTTTACTACCACTATTGTAACAACACAATCTAGGTCGATAAGATTATAATGTTGTTCACTTCGTGTATTGTCTTTTTTCTATTCTTTAATAAATATACACTGTGAGACATATCACATATTTACTTGAAAAATCACCTCAAAACTATCAATATAGTTCAGCATCGTCTAGCAATGATTACAATCTGCAACGCTTAATTCGATCTGGCATACAAACACTGTCTAAAGTACTAAACAATAGAATACTTGATCTATAATTAGGTTCTAATCGACTGGTATGATTATTGATAGTATAGTCATTCTTAAGACAAACGAAGGATAAAGTATTTTATAAGATTTTCAAGTTCAAATTCATTGTTAGAGTACTCGAATATATTGGTCTGTCTATTGATAATGATAAAGATCTCAAATCTAGTCTCAATTCGACAAATATTAATCCCAAATAGGAAATTTTTTTTCTTTTTTCAAAAAAAATGAATAATTATCAATACCTTTTTGACCTTGACATGACCATATCTTCCTTCGGACAGAGT
>CAJNSZ010002055.1:0-18466 GCA_905329745.1 Rotaria sp. Silwood2
GTTTCATTTTTATTAGTTCTCTCTTAATTGCTTCATTATTTCGCAGGTTCTTTTTTATTACTTGAAAAGAAAAAAGTACAACTGATTAGGAACAAAGAATAAACAAAAGTAACCAGCAAAAACGAATACTATTCTAATATGTGTCTTCATCAACTTAGAATATGCACATTTTAGAAGCAAAATGAGAAGATTTTCAAAGTTTTCTTAATCAATTTTCTAAAAAAAAGTGCCAAAAATTGGTGTCTCTTAAAATCAAAAAAATGCAATAAAGTGATTATTTTTTCCACAGAAATTAATAGAAAAATCGGCTAAAGACTTCGAATAGAATGTCTATAACTCCTAAACAAATAAATCTGAAAGTCTGGATCTTGCACAGTTTTGTAGATCTTCATTTAGTGATTCGAATGCACACCTGATTATTGAAAATTAGCTTTAGTCACCTGACGGAGTACGCTAGCTTTAAAAAACATCGAGTTAAGTCCTTGATAAAAAAAACTAAGTCAAATTATTCTGTAATATCCCACGTCACAAAAACCGGATCAGTTTTAGCGGTAAACCGCGGTTTACCGCTGAAAAGCACCGATTAACCGGTAGGGAGCCGGTAAAGTGAGAAAAACCGTCGGTTTTCATCACATGCGATACAGTTCGATGTGTCTTCATCTCATCTCATCTTCCAACGGTGAAAACCGCAGCTCTCTATCTTGCTTCTATCAAAAGTTGGACAAAAAATACTCATCCGCCTTGTTTTTTTTTAAATGAGTAATCGTTTATTTTAGACATACCGCTCGTTCTAATTGTTATGATTAACACACCACACATCAAAGTGTGAGAGCTGTCTAAAGTGAACTAATTAGTACCAGAAAATGATACGTAACATTCTCCATAAAGAAGAGAAAGAGATGATTTGATTTAAAGATTTTTTTCTCGTATTTCAACAAGTTTCTTATTGCTATAACGATTGTTTCTTTTTATTGTATGTATGTAATTGTTTCCGCTTATATCAGCTAGATCTTCAGCATTATCTATATGATGTGATGAAAATTTTTTATTATATAAAAAAGATGAACAATAAACGATCGATTTCATATAACAGTATTTTTCAACGAAACAATCTTTAATCATGACAAATGATGAATACAAATTAAGTTACATAGAATAATATTTAAAAAAATCTATCAAACCATAAAGCTATGATTGAGAATAATGAAGATTAGATTTCTATTTTTTTTGTTCTTTCATTTCATGAATTTTAATTATCTATTGAGAAAAGGGTGTGGGTGTGATACCCACACCCTCACCCACACCCTCACCCACACCCTCACCCACACCCTCACCCACACCCACACCCATGATGCCTAAACAATATTATTTTTAATTTCTCTTAAGAGAATTTTTTTAACTTTGAAAGGATAATTATTTTATTACCCTACGAACAATTTTCACTTATTTCATTGAGACACTTATGTTTTTTTCCGTCTAATTCCGACTGCATAACTGAGTTTTCATTTTTTTGACTGCATTTGTAGATAATGAGCCTTTTTCTCAAAGCTACACATGATTAGGTACACTCAAATGACCCTATTTCTAAGACTTGTTAATTGATGCTTGTAAATTTTATCCTGTAGATCACACAGGATATTAGAACCAGTTGATCCTGATCTGACAAGAATAATCTGAGTACTGTTGTATTTCTGTTTTAGTTTTCAATGTAGCATTGAATTCAGCAGCGCTCTTCTAATTATAGAAAAGTGAGTTTTTGGAATGCATCATATATATATTCCCAATTTTAAGTGGCACCTGAAGTTTTTTTAAATTGATAATATTACACTGGTGTGCGATTTGCCAAAATTACGAAAATTGAAGACATTTTTCTTAATGCCTTTTTAGAAAACCTGCACGTAGGTTTTAGCAAAAGATCTCTGATCAAATTTATTCTTTTCCCATTTGCTTATTTTTCATGAATTGTTTTTCTCAAAAAATCTAAATTCTAAAAATGTCCTTGTGTTATTTTTAGAGTTACTTCTTTGTTGATATATATGATTTTCATCTAATTTGGATATAAATTTCGATTTATGATTATATTTCAATGATTACTTTGTGCAAATATAACTTTATTTCATTAATCTTTAACAAGCATATGAAAAAATCAAATGACGAGTATGCATCAATTCGATAGGCTAATCGATGATGTAACCGAATATTTGAAAGGAAAAAACGTTGCAAAGCTCTCTGATTTGATCAATTTACAATCAACAATATTTCAGCGAAAGAAAAAAGCTCACAAATGAGTTTTTTAACAAGAATTTGAAAAGAAAAACTTACTTTCAACAATGCAATCATTGCATAGTTCACTTTGATCAATAAATAGATATCATGATTCGGTTCAGAGAACATGTCTTCAAATTATCTATTATAGAACAGTGGCATCTACTACAGACTAAAGAAGCAGATAAAATCTCGATTCATACTCGATTTATGCTAATAAACATGAGCAGCATTTATTTTCATTGATAAAGTGTATATCTTTCGTAAAATATTTCAATTAGTGACATATTATCTACGAGATGCTTTGGTTCAATATTCATGTGTTTAGCATGAATTTATTCTAAACTAGAACCAATTGAAAAGTGTGTGTTGAAAAAAAAGACAAATGTATACTACTATACAATACATATACTGGAAGAGAATAAATGTGCTACCTAATCATATAAAGATCAAAACTGTTTGCATTTTCAATTTATTATCAGAGTCCAACAGAATTGAGCGAGATGAAACGAAAGAATGAGCGACTCGTGTAATCCGTCATCTCTTGAGGATGTGGGTGTGTAGGAAGGGTGTGAGTTTTCTGTTGACTATATCCAGATCCACACTCACACACATCCCTTCCGTCTCATCTCAGTTTTCTGTTTTGCACCGCGAGTCCGCTGCTTAACGTTGTGATTTCGGAAATCGCTCCATGTCCGCCCAAACCCTCATGTACTCATACATCTCTGCTTTACTTGTCAGAATACATGAGCATAATAGGACTGTGAACACTATTTGTTTTCTTTTGCAAAATAAATGATAAGATCTCAATAAACAGGAGAAAATCATGCAGAAAAGGCACGTTCTGCACGATGTTGCAGATAAAATGTTTCACAAAGGCAGTTGAAAGTCACTTTCACGAATTTCCTTAGCCTCTAATCATTTCAGCTCAACGGACGGTTGACGTCAAATATAATCATTTGTAAAAAAACCAAATTCTATTCGGTAAATCACGGTAATTTTGATAGAGATCATCTCGTTTGAAAATTGCTTTCTCCAATCGGAAAAGTCTGAAGTCTAGTTTAAATCTCTTTTTTGTTTTAAAGCAGTTGAAGTACTTATCTTTTCGAAAATAGATTCCATAAAATATTGATTACATGATATTTGGAAAGAGTTTCTCATTGCGATTTTATTTAAAATGAAAATACTATTCCACAAAAGATATAATAATGAGATAAATCATGACACAGTCATCCATGTTGCCAGATATACTCTAAGAATGTTTGCTGTCGATTGACTGGATGGCTTTCCAATGCCGTGATTTCCTCCTTTGTCAAGCGCCATCCCAAGCACTCAGCATTTTGTTCCGCTTGGTTTCCATCTTTAGCTCCGCCAAGCGGAATAACGCCTGAAAATAAAACATTCATTATATAGCACAGTTCAAAACTTCATATTTTTGAATTTTTCTCTTCAATGATAAAGATAATGAGCCGATGGTTCTGACTTTTGAATTTTGATGTAATAAACAAAGTCAATGGTTTTTTTTTCTCATTTGGAAAACATACATTCTGCATTGCAATCAGCGTGAAACAGCTACTCTTCAAGAAAATTTAATGATGCACAGAATATTATGCTTGGAATAGAGCAGTGAAACGAATATGTTTAGATTTATATTTTAGATTTTCTTAAGCACTAGTAGTAATAGTTTCGATGAAAAATTATTAATATTTCGAAAAATATCATCAAATGGTAGAATAATCTTTAAACAGCAGTATCGAGTATTTATGAAACTCCTTTATCGAATACGAACTGATGTAATGATAATTAGAGAATATCAATCATGTTCTAATTAGACATATTGCACTTAAGTCATACGAAAGAGATTTTATATTCTGTTGGCAAGATGGAATACTCATAAGAAAACGAGCACGCTACTATTCATAAAAAAATAAAAAATAGATTAAATACCTTTGCAAATCACATAATTGAGCGCAATAGACGAAACACTAACATTCCGTTTGGCGGCAATACTTCTCATCGTTTCTAGTAGCGGTTCCAATTCATTCATGTTGATATTCGAGCATTTGCGGTGAGGAGGAGGTGGATTTTCTTTCGAGTATTTACCTGTCAAACCACCCATAGCCTAATCATTACGAGAAAAATTATGCACACGAATATTGCAGGAAGTATCGGTCAAGAAAGTGATTCTTTAACTTACAAGTGGGCAATATCCGAGAACGGCAACACCTCGCTTATGACATGCAGCGATATGGCCAGATGTCTCCGGCAATCGTCGAATAAGAGAATATTCGACTTGATTCGATGCAAGTTGAATACCATACTTTTGTAAACAATCGTACATTCTGATCATTTCTGCTGTTGAATAATTCGAAACGCCAACTGTTTTAGTGAGACCAAGTTTGACAGCTTCAGCTAGTGCATCGCCCACAACTTCGATGGGACGAAGATGAATGGGACCATGAATTTGATAAAGATCGACGCATTCAATCTACAGTAATGAAAATAAGTCATTTACAATTTTAGTAGCAATGTTTTCTTTACTCGAAAAATTGCTTGGATAACAAATGTGAAACAGAATAAAAAATTGGAATCATTTTCTCAAGCCGTAAACTTCTGACAACAATTCTATGTCGTTTATTCTTCATTGAAATATGATTGTTTTTAATTTTCGAAGGCTTTGAAAAATCTCTATGAGCCTAAGACTTTTTGATTCATCGAGAGAAATCCTTGTACAGAAAGAAATTTGCAAACAGATTTTGTTGTCGCTTGACAAAGCACTACAATATTAGCTTTATTTTCGAAACGAATACAGCTTGAATATGAATATTCGAAAGTGAAGGTCCTCTGCTTTTTTTTTCTTGGATAAATATCTAGGACCCAATCTATGCATTTAGCTTTTACATGCGTCTTTCTACATGATCTGCCGTAAAATACATAAATCACTTAATAGATTTCGGAATTATTTCTCTTAAGAGGCTAGCACGGATTTTATTTTTCACGATTGTTTAAATGTTTTATCAACTATGAGTAGCATCTTCAGCAACCTCACAAAATTTGACCTGTTCAGCTGTACAAACAATCATTAACTTGAATGTAAACATAATCAATTAGATAAACGGATATTTGCTCTTGTAACTATGTTTCCTTTCTTGTCCATTTTTAAATTTCTTGAATAGCTTAGAAGAACCTTTCATTTTCGAGTCCATTTTATGTGATCGAACTATGAAGAGTTTATCTGAACGCGAGTTACTCTCACACATTTAAATTGTTGCTACAAATTGTCTTTCCATGTTCTGAAATTACATCCACTGTTAGACCATAAGATGTATACGTTTACTAGTTATGTTGTAAAAAGTTATCAGTTGTATTGAATAAAATATGTGCTTCGCATGAGATCTCCTTGTACATATGTTTGTGCTACTCTGTGAAGAATTGGTTTACAATCGGTCGTTTTTGATAAAATTCTTGTCAATTCTATATCTTTTTGATGAATTTCCAGCGTTATTATAAAGTCAAAATAACGAGACGGCAATTTTTTCTCGTTAGAAAAATGTTATATCAACTACTATCATTCTTCTTCATTAAATTTCCTTTACATTCAATATCACCAATCATTTATACTTCATTCAGTGTATGCTTTAAATAAGCAAGGAGGACGAACGTAACACGAGAGTCTGACTGGCAATTCAATGCGGGAGAGCACAACTGAAAATTAAACATTTGTTCAGCATAAAAACGATTGAGTTTTTTGTCTTGTTTACGCTATTATAAAATCAACTAACAAAGAGTTTTTTAGAACTTCTTTTTCATGGAATATATTCACTTCATCATCGATTTAGTCGTGCTGATAAATACTTTTGATCTCGGTGACAATGGTCAGAGTAAAGCATCCATTTATTCATGCAAATCTTGTTCGCATTGAACGAAGAATCAATGAAGAGCACAAGACACTATGAAATTGTTGATTCTGACTATTTTCTGTTTCTTTTCTTGCACAATCTCTGATATATCTATGAAACGATAGTGATATTCTATAGCACACCTAGCAAGTTCAATTTTTTTCTCCGATGAAAATCAGAATAATTTAAAAATTACTATATCTTGATCTAGTAATTCAGGGAAAAACTCGACATAGAGCATTGTGATGACAAAATACTGCTTGACAAACGAAAAAATTAGAGACGATTCTCAATAGTCAGTTTGAAAACAGTAAAAAATTTCCATGGTTATCGCATAAGTAGTATTCTGCTCGCATTTCTTTTTCTCTTATCCAACAGCAAATTCATGAAAACCAATTGTTCAGAACGCTTACTAAACGAATGTTTCTACCGGATTACGAGCTTCACAAATTGATAAAAGAAACAATACTAGTGAGCTTTTGAAGCGAAACAAAAGCTACTTATTGCATTTTGAGAATAGATCATGTAGCTAGACTGTTTTCGTTTCTTTAGAAAAGGTTTGATATATGATTGTAGTCGTTCAGAGTATCATCATATAACATCGTAAATTCGGTAAAATAGCGAGTTCGATTTGAGTAGCCTGAAAACTGCATTACCTGCAATCTTGCAAGACTTGCTCGAAGAGCATTAATGAGTGAAGACGGATAGAATAACTTGTAAGGAGTAGGAAAAAACTTCGTAGCAATCACAATATCTGCAGCAGCAGGATGATTAAACTTGTAGCGAGCAATACAACGTTCACTAGAAACCAAGCATTTTCGTTGTTAACCTCAGCAATCATGTTTTCTGCTTACCTTTCCCCATTACCGTAAGTTTCAGCCGTATCAAACGTGTTGATTCCATTAGATATTGAAGTATCAAAAGCGTCCTTGGCTTTTGGATCTGATTCAGGAGTCCAATTCCAAATACTTGTATCACCCCAGGCCCAAGTACCCAGTACTATCCGAGTAAGCATATGCTAGCCCACAATGATATACCAAATGTTGTACTCACCGAGAGGAGAAATCGAAATGCGATCTGCAAGCTTGATTTTTGTTTCAGCAGTTGGAATTACATCAGCAGGTAGATAAACATTGTGAACAAAAGTGGAAGAGGTAGCCATGATCTCTGTGTGGAATAAAGAGGTGAAATGAGATATATCTCGAAAATATCATACGTTCTCACAGCGAAATATTATAGTTTATGCCTATTAGACGAAGCTATCGGTACAGAAAAATACATGATTCATCTTGATACCGACAAAGAGTGATGCACTCAGAAATAGAAACATCAGTATAACTAGAAACATATAATTAGAACTTGAATGATCGAGGTACAAGCATGATCATGAATGAAGCTGAAATATTTTACCAAGCTCGATTTTTAATTTCATAGATAGAGGTTAAAGTTGTTTTGAAACTAGATATTCAAGTTTCATTTTATCAAAAAATTCAGAAAGGTAATACTGGGATGGTCTACTCTGAACTATATGGTGTTATTTTAGAACATTGAAGTATACTGCATGGATGCGGATATTCTACTAGTAGATGATTTATGACAATCACGGTAGAAGAGAAAGTTTGAAATAAATATGAAATAACTTTTATGGTATCTTTCAAGATTATAAAGAAGCTCTACTTTAATGCGTATCAACATACTGTATTCACACTACGATAATAAATAACTTTTGAAATATCTGTTCTAGAATTAGTCTGCTCAACAATGTTTAGATTCTCAAAAAAAGAAATATTGAGCATATGCTTTTTGTTATTCTGAAGATCCCTTGACACTCGAATGTCTTAAATTTTAAACAAACCGAAGTCTATTAATTTTTCCTTGTATTTGTGATATATGCATCTGAAATGACGATATAACTATTCGTAATTACATTGCAATAGTCATATATCAAAGATACGCATCAGTGATTTACAATTTTCTCACTGTATAGTATATTTGCGAGCAATCAAAGACAGCTACATGCAAGTAACTGCAATTAGATAGCGTTTGTAATGTCGCAGTGTGATTGAAATCAATCAAAAATGGTACAAGCAAATAATTATGTGACAGCGATGCTCATCAGCTCAAATTTATTTTTCAAGCGTATCGAAGTTGGGAGTAATTTTGGGCAAGTATTTCATAGTGATTGCGTATACATCATTGATGAAGCATTTATATTGAACGAAATGCGCTCAAGCCTTGAAAATTATAAAGGGTATGGGTGTGCGTGTTCGCGTGGGTGGGTGTGGGTGTGGCGTATGGGTGTTGCTATTGACGATTGAAAATGGAAACCCGCAAGCACACCCACACCCATCCACACAATCTGAAACCAAGCAAAACAAAAAAGAACACGGCCACTATTTTTGGAATTCTATGAAGGCATTTTCAATGTTTCTTTCATATCTATTCAAAAGTCACTTAGAGAAGGCTAAAGGTTTTGGTTTATAGATTTTTTACGTGCTCTTTCATTTGCGATACTCAAAAAAAGTAGGTGAACATTTTTTATATGACGTCCTAATACGAAAATGCTCGATTTAGTCATGGACCGTCTCTTAACATTTTGTGGTAAATGCAATGTGAAAAATAGGATTTTTTCTAACAGTCGTATCTCAAGAAAGAAGGAATCCAAAAATCTGAAAATTTCAGAATAGACTAGCCTCATTGAAACCCTTCTGTGCACAAAATTTCACGTCGAAATTCGAAAGTTGATTTTTGAGGTAAGCCTGAGGGAACCATGGCATTATGCCAAAAGTTGCCGTAAAAATGAAATCTCTCAACAGAAATAAGCTAGAAGCACGAACTTTTTGAGGGCGTTCATAGCTCATTCGAGCCTATATAACGCACATTCTTGACTCAAAAGCAATTTGGCACGTGAAAATTACTCCTGACCCTTTTTTTCTGTCCACTGTGTCCGATACCTACATGTATACCCTCACAGCCCATTCACATTCACCCATTCACACTGACAGCCACAACCTTGTGGAGGGAGAGAAAACGATGTAAATACGAAGCTATCCGAAGCAGACAAACTTATGGAAAAATGCCTTTAAACGCACAAAAGTTTGCCTAAAACCAGCAAAAGCAGACATTTTTGCCTCACCATCGCGGTTCCCTACTATGAACGAAAAACATCCATTGTTTGCTCTTTTGTGCGCATTAACGTGTTCTCAGACAAAAACACGTGTACATACATAAAATGAAAAGAAAAAATGATTGACTTTTTGATACTCGAGATCGTGACTATAATCATGATTATGCATGTCGAGTTTGGAGAAAAGCGATCTCTTTTCTTTCTTTCTATGTGTGTATACGTGTCGTTTATCTGAAAACGCGTTAAAACGCACAAAGAGGGCAAAAACGTCCACCTTTTGCCGATTTTAGACAATCTTTTGTGTACTTAAACGCGTTTTTTCAAAACTTTGTTTGCTTCGGATACGACCACAGTGAATCTTTGAAACTATTCATTGCTTCTCGTCGGCAACAGCCCTGAACAACATCGTTGACGTTACCAGGAGAAACGTCCCGAAATTCGAGCTGGCGGAAAATGGTGGAAAACGACGGTCGTTTTTCGTCGTCCGGATCGATAATTACACCAGTTTTTACCGTTTTAGACACTTTGGGGCATCGCTTCGATCGGCATGAATGATTAACCTGCAAATTATTTGCCAACATCAAGCGTAGAACAAAAGAAAAGAAAATTTTGCGCCGCCAATGAGTAGCAACGTCAGTCATGAGTATATTTTTTTCTCCTCTCTTTGTTTTGATTTAATAAAAAAAGTGCGCACACATATTACTGTTTTTATTTCTGTTGCTTGTCGACGATCTATAACATTCAGTGAGGTGAAAGAAAATATATCTACTCATTTTACCTCTAATGAGACATAGAAGTTGGAAAGCGGCACACTACACGGGTGTGGGTGTGGGTGTGGGTGTGGGTGTGGGTGTGGGTGTGGGTGTGGGTGTGGGTGTGGGTATGGGGGTGGGTGTGGGTGTGGGTATTAAGAGAAGAGTTTAATCAACACCCACACCCACATCCACACCCTTAAAGCTGGTGATGCTCTACTAGCATTACCTCCATCACTACCAGCAGCACCGATATTTGATGCAAAGGTATTTGTTGTTGTTGTTATCGGTTTATGGGCTCTTTCTGCAGCAGAATCATCCGTATTAGTTGGTCTAAAAACAGTCAAATCAAAATCTATGACGATTCACGCTATGATTACCCTCCACTATTGCTGGTATTAGTAGACATTTTTCTCTGTTACTAAAGAAATGAAAGCAAAGCGAGAAGGGAGTAACTATCGAAGGGCTATGTTTTTTTTCGTTCCTTTTCTTTCTTTCACGAAGAAGCATTTACATGCGAGCATATGAATAGAGAGAAGCATGTCTTAAGGTTGACGTTACATCAACTATGATTCATAAGTAGAAACATCATTTATTCTCTGAGTTATTCAGGCAGAAAATGAATGTTTAAAAGAAAACAAGCAGATCCTTAAAAACCTTCAATATTCAGATTGATTGCTGATTGAGACGGACTACAATACTTTCTAACTATTTCTACATGGCCAATTCTCTATTGATGGGTAATATTTAGTTTATTAAATTGTCTTGTTTTTATTGTTGAAAAAAAGAACGAAAGTTTAGCGATTTCAATCAGTTTGTATTCTTCAGCTGACTATTTCTCTGTAAGAGATTATTGATCGCTTGTTTCATATCGTCTCCTATTGAGTTCTTCAAAAGATCAGTTGTAGTAATGGTCTATGTAAAATAAAATAAAAATTATTTCTATAAAGATTTCGAGAGGTGTCCGCTATGGAAGGTTTTATTGCTTTTCACACTGAACAATACGACAGGTTTAACGAAGTATGCATCCAATCAACAATAATAACACATCATGCTGACAAATTGAACTACTCAACCATGTTGTCATCACCACGTAGCAGAATTTACAATCGTCATTGTTCGCCGACGAAAAACCAAATTACTCAACATATTCACACTCGTACTCACCATCACTCTCTTTGAATGCTTTCTCTCTCGATTGAAAAACATTATGTTAATGCACCTCTCATCCTGCAATCAACAATTCGTTTTAAAATACACTCGTTTTTTAAATCTATTTATACTAAGATCATTCTCTTCATCATGTCTATTTCCTAATGGCTGAAAAACCTACCAGAAATGAGCCTAGGCGTTGAGGGTGTGGGGGTGGGGGTGGGGGTGTGGGTGTGGGGTGGGGATGTCGGTATTGGTCTATGTTAGACAGTCTAACCACATCCACACCCACACCGACTTGACGCAAATCTCGTATTGTGCCACTCATGTATCCATTTGTTTTAGGAAACCACGAGATGTCCTACCCTGAACTGAGCAAACCCCTCTTCAAAATCATACCTGAATTTCTTTTACGGCCCAATTACAGTATTACTGAAAAACTATTAGTTTTCTTGCATCGTTCATCACTTATGCGTTTTATTCAATCAATCAAACTAGACGAGAACTGTATTTTAGCCATACGACGTAACAATGTTGAATTGTATTTCGATCAAGTAAGTCGACTCACTCATCTTCGCATATCTTTATGGGATTTTTATCAATGCGTCCATTTACTAAATTAATTGGGCTCACAGCTCCATTCATTTACATTGATCCTAGGATATGTTTGTGAACAGAATGCTGATTTAATCTCTGAAATCAGATCAGTAAGTAAGATTTTCTATTTGACATTTCAATGAATTTCCTTCATTTAGATTTCGTTTCCTAATTTGAAACAAATGACAATGACAATGTATCGTAATTTTGATAACTACGAGCCATATATTTTCGTTCTACAACGTTTATCAATTGTCGAAAATTTAACATTATTACTGGCTATAGGTAAAATAGGTGCTAAATCTAATCATTTTATTGATCTCGTTTGTGTCAATTTAATTTTCATATTTGTTCAATATTAAAAAATGCTTCCCATATAACAATAAACAATGTCAAATATATTCACTTCCATTTATTGATACTCGTCTTGATTTCCACTCTGTGATATTAATAATTCATGCTCAAATGTTCCTATTTTATTACTTTTTGATGATGTCAAGCCTTTCAAAAGGGTGTGGGTGTGAGTGTAGATTAATAACTAAGACCCACACCCACACCCACACCCACACCCACACCCTCGAGAAAAATCAATAAGTTCAGCTTCTCGGGCTTGTTCAAGAAAATTTTCAAGAGTAGGATCGCTAAGAACACCGATTAGAGGAACTAATTCAGGTCGAATTTTAGTAAAAAGATGTCTAACAAGATCACGTTCTGTTTCGTCCGGTCTATGTTCTGACTAGAGACTGTGTAAGCGGATAAGAAATTCGTTGATTGATTCATCAGGTCGTTGAATGCATCTATTCCACTCCTGCTCGATTTGTGCAAGTCGCAACGGTGAACTAAATTGTTGTAAGAAAAGAGTTTGAAATGTATCCCAATGGAAAGCAGGACTATGACTAGTGATGATTTGAGTATACCACTCAAAAGGAGTACCTTTGAAAAATTGACCTATATTTTGAAGTACCATTTCTTTGTCCCATCCATAGGATGAATTGGTATATTGATGGAGTTGTAAGAGGAATGGACGTGGTTTCTCTTCAGTTTTGCCTGAAAAAGAAGGAGCTATTGTGGTTTGTTGGATTATGACTGTTTGTCGTGCAGGAAGAGAGAGTCACCCAGGTCAAAATCAGGCCATCGGGTTCTGTCGGATCTGTCTCAGTCTGCTGAATTCCGATGACTGAATCCGATCGAATTCCGATTGTCGGAATCCAATCGGATCTCAACTGATTCCTATAATTTCCGATAAATTCCGACTATCTGATTCCGATGAAATCCGACGAACGGACTCGATCGGATTCAGTTGTCGGAATCCAATCGGTTCCGAGTAGTTCATGGTCGGATATTTTGTTTGAAGGAGCTGTCGAATGTGTCTTAAAATTTTGTAAGGATCATATGCAATTGTGGCTGGTTTCTCGTATTGCAAATCAGAAAGTGCCTGATTCAAGTGAGCCTTCTGAAAAATTTGTTGTGTGTAAAAAATGAACTGAATTAATATCTTTTCCTATTAAAACTAATTATCATAATGAACAAACCAATAGTGTGACCAAGAAACTGGAGCCTCCCTCCACCCTTCCACGTATCGGTCGAAGAGGGATGTGGGTGTGGATGTAGATCTTGCTCCTCTCTTCATCCACACCCACATCCACATCCACACCTACCCACCCACACGCACACCCACACCCCACACCCGCATAATATACCTGTCTTATCTTTGTGGATTGGGGTTGAAGATCCAGAACCACGTATTTGGCTTCAAAACTGTCTACAAAAACTCAAATGGTTAAAAGAAATAGGTGATTAGTTGACAGGTTTGGTTACATTAGTTATAGCTTCTCATTAATTAATAGGCATTCCAATTCGTCCACATTTACGTCATGATCTTAAGTTTTTCTCAATTATTGGTGACTGCCCGGCATTAAAGTTGATTTTGAACTTCATCAGCCATGTGGGAAATAGTTGCTGTTTCTTCTGTAAAATTTATGGTATTCATATATATAACAAGAGACAATATCCATTTGAAGACATTGTGATTCATCGTGATACCCGTTCATACTTAACAGACTCTGCCAAGGCAGAAAGAACTGGTCAAAATATCTGTGGTCATCTTGGCATAAGTATTCTTACTGAATTTCTCGACATACCTTTGCCTCAGGCGATATTAATAGACTATTTACATATCACCCTACTACGACATACACAGACGGTTATTCAAGATTTGCATCGTCGTTTGAAATCTGTGCATCGCGAAGAGATTGATGTACGACTGAGGAATCAACAATTCCCCCATTTTTTTAATAGACGAATGCGCGCATTATAAGATTTGTCTTTTGTTAAAGGAATCGAGCTGAAAAATATCCTGTTTTATGGATTGATACCTCTCTTTTTTAATTTTGTATCTATTGATCATATAGCGCATTTGTGTCTGTATGTTGCTGGTATTCGTCTGATCCATAGTGAATATCTTCTTGGCGAAAAGACTCACATTGTGGCTGGTCAACTACTGAAACATTATTACATGGATCATGAGAAGTTCTACGTAGATCTTCAGAATTTCGTTCTTCACCTGCACCGACACTATGATTAATAGTATATTAATTATAGCGCTCTCAGTAGTACTTCAACTTTCGCTGAAGAGGATTTAATAGGCTGTAAGAAAACTTTAGCATTTTCACATCTTCTGTCAAAGATTAATGCGATACTTTTCTTGTTTAGTTATAAGCTCAAATAGGCATGGTACACATCACTAGGGTGAACTCATAACATTCTACTACTGTCTAGACTTTGTTTTGCACAACAACAACATTTCTATCGAAATAATAAAGCAATTAGATGAGCCTTTTGATTATCATCAATCATATGATTGTTCAATGAACGTTCTTATTAAACAGCAGCATAGTCTTTTGTGCAGTTGCGAAAATATTAAACAATGTGGAATTGTCTCCCGTCGTTGTCATATCCACTCTCAAGTATATCATTCCCTGCTGTACGAACGACGACAGAGATCTGTTTCATATTTTGTGCAATATCACAATAAAAACATGGACATACAATATGGCAGAATTATTTTATTCTTTACATGTAAAAATCAACACTTCGCTGTTATTAAACATCATCGTAAACTTACTGCGTTCAGTGAACAATTGAAATTCTCTCAATATTATAATTTACTGAAAGAAGCTGTTGATCTATTTTTTATTCGCATCGCAAATAGCTCTTCTAATTGTATTTGTATACCTATTTCTTTGATTTCTAAACACTGTATTGTGTTTGAAGCTGATGGATATTTTATCGTCACACCTGTATCTGGTTATGAAGAACATACTTAGTTGACCACTTAATTTTTTTCTCGTATTTTATTCTTAAACATTTTTTTGGTTTTTATGATACTAGCTTCTTATCTTTTTCTTAACTTGTAGATTATTATCCTAATGTCAAATACATCGAATGTCGCAAGTCGAGTTCTTGCTCGTCGACAACAACTTCGTCAACAAGAAACAGCTCGTGAATCAACAGGCTACGGAAATTCAACCGCTATTTCCTCACCTCAATACTATCTGCTATTCTTCAGTGATAATGAAGAACGTCTCATTCTTCCAGAAAACAACATTAAAAAATTTATCGATGATAAAGCAATAGTTATGATAGACCGCAAGAGGAAAATTGCAACTATTGAAGCTCAAGGTCAGTATAAAGTTTTCCCGTTAAAATATGCGACTTTGATTTTCTCTATTCAGGTTCATTATCATTGTGTCAGGCAATGCGCCACTCAACACTTGCCGAGCTCCAACAAGGTGAGTACAGTTCTTCTTTTGAGAATTATAACAAAGCTAAGAGTATTTTCTTGCAGTATCAAATATCATCAATAAAGATATTGACAATTTTGATGCTGATGAAAGTGATGACAGTGGTAACGAGCAACAATTTGATGAAAATGATGAAAAAGACAGTAAGTAATAATATTACCTCAAGTCAAAAAAATTACGTGTCTCAATAGCCGATAGTTATATTCATTCGCAAGTCTTAAAGCAACAACCTACACCGACACGACGTACACTTAAGGACATCAATGATCCATCAACTGACATTGGTATATTTGCATATAATTAGATTCAACTTGTAATCTTTGATTGCAGGTGTGAATAAACGTCAGCGAACACATCTGAAGTCTCAATCGCATGACAAAAACAGTATAATTATTTCTATCTAAAAGTCATTTTAGAGATTTGTCTTTGCATTTTAGGATCAATCAAGCGTCAACGGATTTTAGTTCATGATGATGATGATTCTGAAAATGGAGCGAGTAATATCTAGAACTCATTTTGTGTGTCGTTATATTTTGTCTCCTTTTAGTTTGGTCAAGTGCTGCAGTCGAAACGACAAATACTAGTCATCAGTTACTAGTTAATCGTAAGTTGATCATCGTTTTGAAACTATTCAATGTATGTTCTTGATGCAGCTCAAGCAATATATAGTCAAATAGATGGACTTTTCAACGTGATGACAAGAACAATAGAACGTCGGTTTATTCATTTTGATAAAAAGATTGAGCGACTGGCACAAAGTAACTTCGTAAGTAAGGATTTTTCTTTCCAGTAAATTTCTTTCTCGTCTTATAGGATGATCATTCGCTCGACTTATTTCGAGAAAAAGATGAAATATTTGAATCTACTGTAGTAAGATTATTTATTATATTTGTATTTAATTATTTTTAATTTTATTCAAATTTAGATTTATGGAAATGAGGATTTGCTTCGTATTCGTGCAAAAGATTACGGTGATTATGGTCGTCTGTTACTACGTAAATTGTATAGCAAAAAGGAGCTGGCCGAACGTATTTTACCTCCTGGTCATCAACGTTATACAAGACCACCTCTTGACAACGATAGATTTGAATATCTTCATAGTACTCCTTTCGATAAAGTTCTACACTGCTACAAGTCTTTTTCTTTCAGGAGCAATGGCTACTAAATTTCGATTATCTAGTCTACACTATGGTCAATTTTATACAAAACTACTTCGTCCTAAATTGGCTGATTTTCTCATTGACGAACGAAAACGACAAAATAAAGAAGCTCAAATGATGATGATTACAGATTCAAATGACAATAGCATTTCATAAAACACTGTTCTGCTGTTTGCTTTTTTATTTGTGACGACTAAGTTTCTTTCCTTATTATGTGAAATGCAATAGGAGTGCCATGTCTTCTTTTGTTAATCTCAGCTATAGGTATCGGCTTCCCATTAGCATTGGATTAATTATTACTAATTTTGCGCCTTTTGTATTAGGATTAAAACATAATTTCATGCTTTCATCTTAAGATTAAAAAATTAATTTAATGCATCGACATTAATATTGAATTACTATTAGCCTAGTCCAAGCGCTTATGGTTCCCAAAAATGGATCAATTATTTCATTTATGGGAATCATAAGTGGTTGCATTAGGCAAAAAATACCCCATACTAATGCCAATGGATTAAATTAATTTTCCAATCTTAACATCAAAGCATGAGATTATTTTTAACACTAACACAAAAGTATTGAAATTAGTATAATTAACTTCAATCCTCATGCGAATCCGACACTTCTAACATCGAGTTATCTTTTCGAAAAGCACCCATAACACTCCTATGTTTTTATTACCTTCTCTCATTTTCATTCATTCACCTCATAGCGTTTTTTGTTCGTCATTTGCCATTTTTCCACGACTTCGTTCTAACGAGTCTTACTATCCACTCATTGGTTTTTATTTTAAATATATATCTATAAAGTCCCTTTACTATATGCTGCACATATTATCAGAATCCTCACACTTTTCAAAATAAATTCCTTCTTCAGAACATTCTTCAACTTAAACTGTTGCTTTAAAAAATGAATCTTTTCTCTTTCCAACTCATATCATCTGATTCTTCCACTGCACACTAACTATCACATATTTTCAACATAATACTTTTCTTCATTCCATTCAGATCATTAGAACATACCCACCAACACTAGAAATGATTTACAAAACAAAGTACTTTTAACTTTTACTTCTCTCTTCCGTACATTAAAGCAAACGGGAAGCAATATTTTACAGTAACCAATATTCCTGTTACTGTCACTCACATACCGGGAATAAAAAAACCTACGCAAATCATTTTTTTAAACAACCAAATACTTTGCTTGTTTTCTTTAGCTCTCCGCAATATTCAGATGAATGGTAAGTATTATTTTAAAGAAATACTCATTTATTTTCTTTCATCTACGTCTTCCAAATATGTATATGACATAGAACTATTCTTTAACAGAAATACATTTTTATTTTCCTTCGTTTAGGTCTTCCACAATATTCACATCAATCATCAAAATTATTCTAAAGAAATAGAACTGTATTTTCTTTTGTCTACGTCATCAAAATATTCCTATCGACTAAAAATTATTCTAAAGACATAGTTATTTATTCTCTCTTGTTAACGTCTTCGAAATATTCATGTCAACTGTAAGCATTATTTTAAAGAAATAGTTATTTATTTTCTTTTATTTAGGTCTTGGAAATATTCAAATTGATTATAAGAATTATTTTAAAGAAATAGTTTTCAGTTTCTTTTGTTTAGGTCTTGGAAATATTCAAATTGATTGTAAGATTTATTTTAAAGAAATAGTTATTTATTTTCTTTTGTTTAGGTCTTGGAAA
>CAJNSZ010002056.1:0-18465 GCA_905329745.1 Rotaria sp. Silwood2
GTGGGTGTGCGTGGGTATGGGTGTGGTGGGTGTGGGTGTTGGGTGTAAGTGGATGTGAGTGTGGGTGTGGATGTGTGGGTGTGCGTGGGTATGGGTGTGGTGGGTGTGGGTGTTGGGTGTAAGTGGATGTGAGTGTGGTGGGTGTGGGTCTATCTTCTCCTCATTTTACTCACGCTCACACTCACACCCACACCCTTCGATCTGTCCTTGCTAGATATGTTAGTACAGACAATAATAGGAAATGTTTTCGTTCTGCTTTCGAAGAGAACCCTGGAACTTCAGCAAGAAGAGCCTCTTTGGAACTGAATCTGTCTATAAATAACCTTCGACGAATGATGAAGGAGTTGGGATTGGAGCCGCAGTATCCTCAATTACTGAATGCTTTGAACGAAGGTGACTCTGAGAGGCATTGTGAATTTGCCGACGTCTTCCTAAGCTTGTTAGCTGACGACTCTTCCTTATGTAATCGAATTTTTTGAACAGATGAAGCCATTTTCAAGTTGAATGGGCATTCCGATAGACACAACTACGTTTATTACGTCTTAGAAAACCCTCACGTCATTGTTACTTAAGAAACGAATACCATGGGCATCACTGTATGAACTGAAGGTTGGGTTGGAGGTATCATCAAACCTTTCTTCTTTCAAGATAGTAGTACTTCAGACAGGTATCTATGCATGCTTCAAACCGATATTGTTCCCACTATTGCCCGCGAAATGGTTTCAGAAGAGATAGTCTATATGCATGACGAAGCTCGAGCTTATTACGCTCAATTTGTTCGGCACTTTCTGGGCAAAACATTTCCTGATCGATAGATTGGTCGGCGTGAGTCGATTGACTGGCCGCTATGATCTCCAGGTCTCACACCGACTGATCTTTTTATGGGCTCTGATCAAAGAACGTATATACGCAACGAAGCCTCGAGATCTCCGAGCACTAAACGATGCTTTAATCATCGAAACACAAAGTTTACCGGTGAAATTTTGTCTAAGAGCTTGGCAGATAGTATTTAAGAGACTTCGACTTTGCAAAGATTTAGATATTAAACATATTGAACAGCTTTTGTCAAAAATTTCATAACAAGAACACTTTACAACGATATGCATTTATACGTTTTTTTTTCTTTGTCGGAACTTCTAATAAACGTTTCATTGAAACTCACAATTTTTCACTTCTTGTGGGTCATTTTGAATTCTTTTGTTTTCAAATCAATCACACTTCGTTTAAGTATCATTGATATACCTACCCTTTACTTATAGCATCTGGTATATGTAATAGAAATATGAGTCCTAATCGACGATCTATTAGATAGAAATAGGAAAAAAATACTATTTTTCCTGGCTTTTGACCCACTCGGTACTTTCTACAAATCCTTGAATTATCTTAATGATCGGTATGGAGTATTTGTCTTGAGAAATAAACTACATCTAAAGGTAGGAGCTGGAATTTAGCCATAAAAAGGTCTGTCCAAATTTCTTACATTACTATAAAATCATGTAACAGAAAGTTTCATACAGAATGCAAGTAAAAGTAAACGTTATGTCCCTATAGTCGGCGATCATTTAGAAAATACTAGTTATTATGATTCGCCAGCTCAGAAAGCAAGATACAGGCTAGTGGCGGCGCCAGGGGTGGGCTGGGGTGGGCTCAGCCCACCCGGAACTTAATTGAGCCCACCCTGAAAAGTTTTGGGTATCGATAGTTTTAAGACAGTTCTTTATTTAGTAAAGACCCAGGGTGGGCTGAGCCCACCCTGACGAAAAATCCTGGCGCCGCTACTAATACAGGCTAAGGAATAGCGTTTGATCCAAATGTCACTTTTAGTAGTATCGAACACATTTCGCGCACGCAATCACCAATTTGCAAACCCTGATACCATTGAAAATCATTTACATAATGAAACTCTCGAAAACTTTATAAAAGGCATTCTTGAAAACTTTTTAGAAAACATTATTCATAAAGTCGTAGTTAAAACGAAAGTCATTACTTGAATTATCTCTGTTCTTCCTAAAAGATATGAAGAGATGTAAAAAAAAAGACCTAAAAAAGGCGAAGTTCACGAGAAAGTTGCCACTTACGATTTAAATTTACTGCATTCGTGTTCAATTTTATGCCAGCTGATCGAAATCTAGATATTGGCTGCGCCATCAAGTGCATATGATGACTTACGCTCAGCCACATGCACATAGCTACTATAAACTAGATCATTCAAATGCATGAACGAACTCAGAACACTTACTCAGTACATTCACCATTTATTTTGATTCGTACTTCACGTTTCAATAATATATCTAGAATAAATATATCATATTGATCGTAGTTATTAAATATAGACACTTTCGAATTGAACTGTAACTTCGCAACTCTCTTCATTTATCAACCATCTATTCATATTAGTTATATTATACAAGTTTATTCAAATGGACACACTGTCTAATTTATAACTTAAGTATTCCTGTCGACGTTCTTCAGTAGTTTCAGCGAATTGTGTCTGCCGCATCTGTGCCACGCGAACCGTATTCACTATTTGCGCCAATGTATTATTCCATAATTCCAATTGACTTTTCATACGCATGAACTCATTTGACAATGATTGAAAAGAGCTGCTTTCTGCAATTTGAGGAAGCATGTGACTGTTGTACATATCAATGTATGTATGCACTATTGTCTTCAAATATTGTGACGACTGATCGAGATCAATCGTTATTGGAATGGTTCGATTCAAGAGACGCGCACGATCTTCCAAAATGCTTGATTGATTCTTGCTTTGAGCCTCCTGAATAGGGATTATAAACTTGTTCTGAATGTTCCATGCAGTGGTTTCAGCCATTTCAGATACTTTTCGAAAAAGTCTCACCAGGGAACTCCATTGCATTTTGAGATGGTTGGCATATATCGAAGCCTCATGTAAGTCATTTGTACCAGACGATGTCGATAAGACAGAATTGATTATTTGGACGACTTCATCGAGCAGTTGTTCTGCTTTGAGAAAGCGAGCAAGCACTGGCTTGCTTACAGTTACCCCTTCTTTGGCAGCATAATCGAGATTATTTAGTGTGTACAGAATAAGTCTAGAAAGCACGTCGACATGTGCGGTTTTGATCAGAAATAGGGTTGCTTTTATGTGCTGTGGAATCTGATCCATATTCGATTGAATACGAAGAAGATCTTCATGAGCATTCTGAACAGCAATATGCATGGCCGATTTGACCTGAGATAATGAATCATTTAAAGAATTAAAATTCTGAATATACTGAATGATAAGACTGGAGTCTGGGAATAAAGTCTGGTCTCCATGTGACATTAAAATCATGAATAGACTCAGATAGTTTACTACCATGGGTCCAGCTAAAACAAGATCTTCCCATTCACGATCAAGTTCAAGTGGTAAAGGTGTTGTGGTCGTAGTCGCCGTTGTAGTAGTTATTATGGCAATGGTGGTCGTCGCTGATTCTGTAGTGATGGCTTCAATAGTGAAGCCGTCAACAGTGAATTGAATTGCATCTACTCCATCATCTAGTAATGAAGACTCCAAATATTTGTAAAATAACTATCCTTACGTTACCAGAGCTTAATGTTTTGATCGACTGTCTCATCTGTGTTTCTCTAACATTAACATCAAACGGTAAAGCACGTATCAGGTTGACTACAAAAATTATAGCCAAAAAACATACACAGAGTACATCTGTAATTTAATGATGAAAATTAGTAGCATAAAATTGCTCATTTTCAATGATTACTTACACATGATTTTATGCACGGACTACTAGTATCAAGAAAAATACAATGTTATGATATTTCAACTTTTACTGAGTTAATTGTCATCGTTTCATTACATGTTCTCAATATATACTTTTTCAACACTTCCAAAAAACAAGATTATTTTTCACTACTAATATTTAGTGATCACATTTCACTATTTACTTTCATGAATTCTTAGACTCCGTTGGTATTTGTGAAGTCTTGTTTGCCAATAGCCATTTTTTGTTACTTTGGCGCATCGCTTTCTTTTCAAATGACAGTCAAGAGTATGAGAGTGGGTATGCGTGTAAAATGTGGGCTACAACAACATTCACACCTTACACACTTATTCATACACCTATACCCAACACACTCACACCCTCACATCCTTACATCCACACCCAAACACCCTCACATCTTTACATTCACACCCAAACACCCTCACATCCACACCTGCACACCCTCATATCTACCCTGACCCACACTTCACACCCTGTCCCGCAACTCATACCCTGATCCACACCTCGTACACCGACTCACACCCAACATTGTAGTTAAAAATTCATGACTTCAATGTACCAGGTTTTCAAGATTATATTGGATTATACGGCTCTCTTGTCAACCTTCTAAGCCCTTGACGATAAATAAAAGGAGCTTCTTTGTAGTCTATGTGATGAAAACGGAGCTGCTTCTCATATATCAGTGTAGTCTGAGAAATCACGAAAGTAAATTATGAAAAAGGACAACAAAATCTTTTGCAATAAAAACTGATCCAATTCTCAAATAACAATATCATCTGAGAAATCAGAAAAGTAAATTATGAAATATGATAGCACAATCGCAGCAATGGAGGTCAAGGCTTACTTCACCATAAGAAACAGACTTAATTTCATTTGTAACGTACGTGATGAAGTGACCAAATTAGAAAAAAATAACAACGACAGCGGGCTCTAAAATGTGCTTTTCTTATTTAAGTCTGACCATTGTAGGCACGGCAAATATCCGTAACAAAAAAGCTTGATTGAAGATGCTGAGAAACGTAATTTAAAATGCACTATTTATCTTGTAAGACGAAAATATTTGAATAAAAATTAGGGAATATCATGTTTCGGATTCATGACTTTTGTGTCACAACTAGAACTTCTTGTTGATGTTGTTGTCAAACACGTCTTGTCTATACATCTCTAGACTCAATGTATAAAAAGGCAACACGTTTTCAAGACTTATTTAGAGAACAAGCTACGATATCAGGTTAGTGCATGTCCCGAATAGTCATCATATTTAAGATTATGCTATTTAGAGTTTCTTGTATTTCTACAAAGCTACTCATGGGTAAGTCAATACAAAGTTTCACTGAAGTACGTAACAGTGTTTTTCAGCTTTTCATGTTTTACTGCTGTCCATTATTTTTCTGACAACCTTGGGAACATCTCTTTCTGGTACTGATCCATTTGATGACGTTTTCATGAACACCGTCTTTCAAATGGATCGGAAGGCACTATTGCATATGCCTAAACTGACAGACAAAGAATTTATGGCTCGGATAAACACAGGACAGGATGTAATACCTATGGGTAAGCTTATTAATCAGTATACTTCTGTGCGACTAAATTAAATTTGCATCAAGTTTTGTTGATTAATTATTGTCTCCGTGGTTGTTTGATCTTGTATTGGTACGAGAGCTAGATAAGTCAGTGAGTGGCTCAAATTTTTTAGACCAGATCGGACCAGATGGACCGTTTAGTCCAAATCCTTGCCTTGACCAGCGAAAAATCGGCGACAAACCGGTCAGTCATAATTCTTAACTTGATCATTAAAAAAGTGATGCGCTATATATAAGAATTTGTCAGTCAGCTCTACCAAGGAGGGTTGGTCAACGAATCAACTGAGATCAAAAATGTTAATTCCAAGCGGAATTTTTAGGTTCAAGTCAAAAATGCGTCGGTTCATTAAAAAATATATTTCTTTCAAAGAAAAAACGAAAATTCATAGTAATAATGAAAATTCCTGTATGTATGAAAAATGAAATCAAAAAGTGAAAAAATAATTTATTCTATAGGAAAGATTTTTGCACGGTACCATACGGAGATATATATATTTTTTCTTCAGCGAAAAAATGAAAATTCATGGTGATAATGATGGCTTCTAGATGAAAAATGAAATCGAAAAATGAAAAAATGTTTTTTTTCCTATAGGAAAAATTTGTGCATAATATCTTACGGAGATACGCATTTTTTTCAGTTGAGAAAAGAAAAATCCATAGTAATAATGATGATTGCTACATGAAAAATGCGATCGAAGCATAAAAAGATGATTTCTTCTACAGGAAAGATTCTGACATAGTATTCTACGGAGATAAATATACTTAGGGCATACCAAAAGTAGTGACGGTGACACTTTAATACCCTATAGTATGCCTTAAAAAATTTTCTTCCTATGTAGTCTGATAGAGAAAAAAATGCTCTATCTTTCTATGCTATTTGATCATACTTCAACTAATATAATGAAAAAAAAAATTTCGATGAGACTTTTTGGTAACATTTGTGCTCGCTGTAGCAGATCACAGCGTGTGAAACAAATTAGTTTTCAATCTCTTATACGTCGTATGAGGAACCAAACTATACAATAAGATGCAGCGTGAAAAGCTCTACAATTTACATAAGGTCACTTATTTTATAGCTGCACTTTTTGTTTTAAAAATGGACAAAGTTTTGAGGGATCAAATTTTGGGCATTACAAAAATTGGTCGCATAAAACTTTCCTGTTTCTGAAAATAATTACAATAGTCTTAATTGTGTAGATTGTAGAGCTTTTCACGCTGTATCTTGTGATATATTTTTTCCTTTTCATAAAGATATCAAGTGATGAAATAATGAAATAATAAAAACTGAATTTGTAATGTATCAAAAACATTATCTTTTAGCCACGGTCAAAATTTGATTGCTCAAAATTTTGTCCACTTTTAAAACAACGAGTACAGCTATAAAATAGGTGGCTGTATGTGAATTGTAGAGCTTTTCACACTACATATAATGGTATATTTCGATTGTTCATACAACTAATAAGGAATCAAAAACTGCAACGCAAAACTTACTAAGAGCACAAATGCTAATGAAAAAGGTTTTATCGAAAATTTTTTTGTCATCATATTAGTTGAAGTATGATCAAATATCACAGAAAGATAGAGCATTTTTTTCTCTATCAGACGACATAGGAAGAAAATTTCTTAAGGCATACTATAGGGTATTAAGGTGTCACCGTCACTACTTTTGGTATGCCCTAAGTAGTATAAATATATTTAAGAACAACTTTTGAAGATAGAAGTTGTTTCTTAGTCTTATTTATTCCAATGCGTAACATGTACAATTTGTTTCATCTGCTAATTAGGAGTGCAAATCTGTGTTTCAGACACGTCATTGTACATAAATTAGATAAAGAAATTTATACATGATTTATTCTTTGAATGTGAGTTACGAAAAAATACATAATCGCGCAGCAAAATTTCCTGATGGATAAGTAGCAGTTGAGCGACAAACTTCGTTCTACATAGAATTTTATCTATTTTTTCCTGTTGTCTCGCATATATAGGAAATGTTCGCTAGAGGGTGTGTGGGTGTGGGTGTAGGTGGGGATACATTGAGAGAACATCGACACCCACACCTAGGTATGGACGAAACCCAAACCCAAGCCCAAACTGTTTGGAAGTTTGGGTTTGGGTATTGAGTTTGAGTTTGGGTTTGGGTTTGGGTATAGGCTTGGGTATGGGTTTGGGTCTAATGCCGCATACTTGCATCATTAGCTCTAAACCATTTTCATTTTTATGCTTTGAGTATTAGGTCTGAGTTTGGGTTTGGATTTGGATTTGGGTAGGAGTTCAAGTTTGAGTTTGATCAACAGTCGTGTATCGAAAGCTTAAATACATGAATCATCATAAAATTTAAACCCAAGCTCACACCCAAACCCTAACCAAACCCAAACCCAAACCCAAACCCAAACTCAATACCCAAACTCACCAAACCCAAACGGTTTGGGTTTAGTGCATGCCTACCCATACTCACCCCTAATTTATTCATAATAATATGAAACTCCGATCAGGATATGAGAAAGTGTTGGTTGCTATTTAGAGTTGAGATTTGTAATACAAGTGAAACTTTGTCAGTACACACATTTTAGCCTCATATCTCTCGATCGTTAACCCGTGAAAATCTTTAAAAACGAGCAAAGCAAAGAGGCTTTAGTGCCCTTAAACTTTAAAAAGAGACCGACTGTTCCCGTAACAGTCTGTCACTTCGATTCTAGGTCTGAGCTAGACCTAGTGTCTATACAGATAATTTGAGAGTCTCAGCCTGGCAGAGTGAAAACTTGCTTAGAAAAGCAAAAATGTCTCATTTGCTCATGTAACGATGAAACCAAAATCTGATGTCTAGTCGCTGAATTCTGTTTGCTCTTTCCCTAGCTTCGTGGCGGATCGTGCCACATAGAAGATCGTTGTTAACCTTCGTTTGAATTAATACGATAGTGCTTAACATTTTAATCTTGTAGGAACCGAATCGAGAGCTATTGTATTTTTTAATGAATTCTCATTATGTAGGCTAACACTTTCAAGGTCACTGTAGAACGCTAAATCTACCTAGCATGTACATGTGAAGTCAAAAAAGTATGGTTGAAACAAATAATCAGCAAAACTAGATATGAATTTATTTTGACCGTGCGGTTATGCATTTTTTAATATTTTTTCTCATATACGATATATATTTTTACAGATCGATTAAGCACTGCCGTCTCTGAAGACAACCAGATAGATGAAGAACTCGAAGGAGAACCTGCCACTGATTCCGAATGGAGTGAATTCATCGCGAAGGCTCCAGCAACGGTGAACTACGTCAGCGCATTAATGGTTGTGGCCAGCAAACGCGACTTTCCTCTTACAGTGCAACCGAATCAAATCCTTACAGAAATCAAATATCCTGAATCATTTCGCACCACACTGTCTCAGCTCTCTGGTGCCATGTACGATGCACTCTATCATGCTCATCAGAACATGTACGGAATTATGCTGAGCATAGAACAAATTCCACGCCACGTTAAGTTAGCCATGCAACTAGTCACAGCAGCATCACCCAAATTGATCAGCTTGATGTTGCCTTCTACAATCTCAAATATTGAGCGGGTTTCCAGCGAAACTGTTCAGCGTGCAACGTCAACGCATCACAAATTCGAAGCGCTGTCGAAATTTTTACTTGAGCTCATTGAAGTCGGCCATGCTACAAACTCGGAAAACGAGGGTCTAATCAAGAACCTGGAACAAGAATTCAATAGAACAGTGCTGAAACAAAAAGAGTTGGAAAATCGCACTGCGGCTGTGCAGGCACTTTATGATAATGCACGTAAGGAACTTGAAGACGCACGAAACCACCATGCGACTGCGGTTCAACAACGTTTCTTCTGGGTTTTTATTCCGATCGTGGTCGGTTGTATCTTCTTTTGCCGCCCTCGAACACCAAACTACGCAGCTGAAGCCGACGCTAAAATTAGACTTCAGCTGGCACAAGAAGCTCTGGAACGTTTGAAAAAAGCAGAGCAAAAATATGATGAACTCTATCGAAATATCACAAATCACCAAGACGAGTTAACAAAAACAATTTTTAAATTGGCCTCCATCAACTTGGATATAATTGCCCCTCATGAAATTCAACAAATACTGATCAATGCATTAAACCAAACGTCAAAACTACACGAGCAATGGACCCAACTTACTGTATTTTTCACCATACTGGCGTTGAAAGCTGACAGCGCTTTACAGGTAATTGTACACGAGTTTGTCAACAAAATCAACACCGTTGCAGAACTTGAACAAAGCGATCGCGATTTTTTCGTGCCTCTTGTGGCTGAATCGGCTCAGATGATTGAAAAAGACGCTCATCTACTTCACATGATGTCCAAGGTGTATTACAATGTGTCCAGTAAATACATGATTCAGCAGATTGCTGGTGTGACTCAATTTCTTGTCCTGCAGACAGACCAGGAGCGCGAACATCATCTGGCTCAATTGAGAAATTTGACATTGACAAACTCGATCAATGTGAAAAGACTTGCAGCAGAGCGGATTTATCAATATCATATCCGCACGGCCCAACGGCAACTGGAATACAGAGAATTCATTGATCAGCATCAATCACAAGTTGTTGCTGATTAATTCTCTTTTACTGTTTATGTGACAGTTTGTGCATTATTAAAAGACACCAATAACATTTACTTTATCTCCTAAATTGCAAAGGACCGAAGACGATTTGCACGTAAAACGGTCCTAAATTAAATCATCCAAGAACACTATAAAATTGAATTTCACCTTCCTCTGAAGAAGAATAAAGCATCTGGACCTTTTTCAGGCCATCTTTCAAGACCTCTCCTCGACATTTCTAACTAAGACAGAAGCACTATCAATTTCGCAACCCCTCTCACAAGTTAATCGCACGAGTTTACCAAATCAAACTCATATTTTGAGGATCGATAGAGCTCTTTAAGAGCTCCGGAAGGATCACGAAATGCTAAGTAAAGTAACCTCTGCTCGATAACTTCCAAGGGCCATACTGTCTACATTCTACGAAAAAAACTCACCGTCGGACAGTACAGGCCATAGGATCTTGAGTATTGCTCCCGATACCATAGTCATTTTTATTTTACAGGGTGTCGGTGTGCGTGTGGGTGGGACTGTGTGAGTGTGGGCGTGCTTGTGGGGTTTACTTGTAGCCGTCGATGAAGAATGGTACAACAGCCACTTATCTACCCACACCTACACCCTGTCCTCTTGATATAACTACAAATTTTCTCCAAATTGTTATAATAGAAATTAAAATTAAACTTTAAAACCTGATCGCGTTCACGTATACTCTCTTTTTTAGTGTACTCTCAAAGTGAGTACACTACTATAATCGGTCTGTATGTCCGTCCGGCCCTTAACACGATAACTTTCGAAAGGAGAGTCAGATTGCGATCAAAATTTTCTACATAATTCAGTCTTTACAATATCTCGACCGAGTTCGAAGATGAGAAGGATCCGTCAAGAAATGATTGAGTTATCAAAAAAATTCTTATTTTTTCATTAGACCATCCCTGAGAGGAGGTACAGGGATTTTTCGAAAAAAAAATTTTTTTCATAACTATTCACAAAATACATAAATCTTGAGGGTGTGGGTGTGAGTGTGGATGTGGTTGTGGTGTGGGTGTGGGTGTGGGTGGGTGTGGGTGTGGTGTGGGTGTGGGTGTGGTGTGGGTGTGGGTGTGGGTGTGGGTGTGGGTGTGGGTGGGCGTGGGGGTGTGGGTGTGGCTGTGGGTGTGGGTGTGCGTATGGGGTGTGGGTGTGGGTGTGGGATGTGAGTGTGGGTGTTATCGAGGAAAAGACTCACAGCCCACACGCACACCCACCCACACCCACACCCACACCCCACACCCACATCCACACCCACACCCACACACCCACAACCACACCCACATCCACTCCCACACCCACACCCACACACCCACACACAAATCTACACCCACACTCACACCCACATCCACACCCACACACCCACACCCACAACCACACCCACACCCACTGCCACACCCACACACCCACACACAAATCTACACCCACACTCACACCCACACCCTTGAGGGTGTACAGTAGTGTTTTGCGTGATCGCGTATTTCACGATCACAATCACGATCACGCGTGATCGTGCGTGATTGAGAACTTTTCCGTCGTCGTGATCGTGATCGTGCGAGATTAGAAACTTCTTTTGTGCTCATGATAGTGATCGTTCGTGATTAGACATTTTCTTCGTGATTGTGACCGTGATTAAAGCAAAAATTTCGTAAACGTAATCATAGCGAATATCTGCAAAGCCTTAAATATTTATTCAGAAGCATCATATTCACATTTAAACAAGAAAATATCTAATAATTCATTGTCTATTTATAAGAAAAACAAAAAGAAAACACATAATTTAATAAAGAGTACATTAAAAAAAGCTGAGAAAAAGTAGGACAACTAGCGTTTTACGTGATCGCGAATATCACGATCACGATCACGGTCACGCGTGATCGCGCGTGATTGAGAACTTTTTCCGTCGTCGTGATCGTGATCGTTCGTGATTAGAAACTTTTTTCGTGAACGTGATCGTGATCGTGATCAAAAATATCAGTCACGCAAAACACTAGTGAACAGACCTTCAGCCTGAGTCACATGCGCCTAGTCTATTTTTTATGTCTCTATTTATAAGATTTATATTTCAAATTCAAACACCTAAATCAAGACGACGATGATGTATTTGTGCATATAATTTTCATATTTCATCTGAACTTATGTTGAGATCATTATAGATGTATGCAGCACAAGAGGAAAACATGTAAAATCAGATTTTTTTAATGTTTTTCTGATTTAAAATGAAAAAAGCCTGCTGTTTTCTCCTTGTTGCAGCAGCAAAGAAATAAACAATTCTGAAAAAGTAAAATTTCAATGGGCAAAGTGTGACTTTTAAAAATTACAATGGGCAAATCTTAAAATGAAATGGGCAATTACCCATTCCCCCCCCCCCCCTGGTTACGCTAGTGCTTTGCTCTGAATAAAAGTAGACACCGTTACAAGATTCAACACACTAGATTCATCAAAATATACCACTGTATTCACATTCTAAAATCTGACTATGTAAAAGCAGAATCTAATTTTACAATATCATCGGAAGTGTAGTAGTTCCTTTCTCATTCCTTAATAAACAGTAACTAATACAAAACCTACAAAGAAACTACAGATATCTATCGTTGCGATTTCAAGAAACATCGACTGCAAAAGCTTTCATTCTCTTATTGGAGTTATTATTGTTTAGCTGACGTTTGCAGACATACTTGTCGTATTTGGTTGTGTTAAACAAAGAACACAAAATAAAATATCAAACACCGACAAATTAAGTGAAAGTTTGTGAAATAAAATGTATTCATGAATGTGATCATGTTCGACTGATTCTTAAAACGTTAGTTTCTCTTCTGATTAGCATAATTCCCGTTTGGTGCTCTTTTATAATGCATCATAAAAGCAACTATGTAATTCTTAAATAAATAGTAAACAAAATGGCTATCACGGAACTAAATAATAGATCGGAGTAAAAATGAAAGAAGAGAGTTAGACTTGCAACTTCAAATTGTAATATGATGATCCATAAATATCGATTCTACATACAATCCGAACATTCAGACAGATGGAGTATTATTTTTTTCTAATTCAAACTTTGTTCACACGGTTTCATGACAATCTCATTCATATGGTTATGTATGTTTTTCCTTACAAATTTCTACACTGAATCCCTAGTGTCATCTACATTAAAGTTAAAACCCGGTAAATCCATATGCTAGTTGTTTTCGTTAAACCAAATACTTTTTTTCCAAAATTTGCGCATAAATTAATGGGAAAAATGATCAGAAAATATTTTTTGATATCCTAGTAGAAATTTGTCAGTTTTGTAACAATTGTGTTGCGTTACGGGATGTTTGTGTGCATACTCTTTTCAACTCATATGATGTAGTGAAATTAAAACGAAACAGATGGCATTAAAATTCGTGATCATGCCATTAACGAAGCAAAGACCACTATTAGTTTATTAACTGTACGGTGTGAGTGGGTGCCATCCGCTCGAAAATATATAATCGACTATATTGAAGAAAGAATAATTTCTCTCACTCTTTTTTATTTCCATCGTCGGCAACATCTATTCCATCCTGTTCGAGTAGTAGTCGAAAATGTACAGTTTGACAGTATTTAAACTCTCTACTCATTATTAACAGGAGTTTCTTTACAAAGGTCAAGTAATTTTAGTATATTTTGTTAGTTGCTCTTATCTTCAATTGAAGTTATTGCGTCTACTAGAAAGTCTAATTCATTTTCTTTTTTCATCGAAAAGAAAACTCAAAACAATAATAAGAGAAAACCGAGTATGTAGCTTTCCTGATTTTTTTGGTTCTTCTACATAAACTAATTTTCTATCGAAATAATCAATCAACCTATAGCTACTGACACGCAGTAACTTGTCCAATTTGGTGATGAAGGCTTCGTTTAGAACTGAAAATCCTGGATTAAAATATTTAGTGATTATAAACGAAGGATCATGGTTATGAAAATATAAAAATATGAACTAGTTTGAAGGTGAATACATTAACCAGAGTATGATAGTGCTTGAGCACCCAGGTCAAACGACCCCAGTCGGATCTCGCCAGTTCGGAATAATTTCGGTCGGATCCTGTCCTATATTTGTCGGATTCCCATCAACCGGATTCCGGTCCGGATTTCATCGGTATTCGACGGAACGTGATAAAATCCGACCTGATCCGGCCCGGATTTCATCGTGTTCCGTCGAATTCCGATGAAATCCGGACCGGAATCCGGCTGATGGGAATCCAACAAAAACCTTGTCGGATCCTATCGGTTTTTTATGAAAGATGTCGGATTCCGATGAAATCCGAGGTGGATCCGATCGTTTTCGATCGAATCTACAGGTCGGATTGAATTTCCTGGGCATATTTGAGAATTCGATCATTCGTTCTCTCGCTAAATATTCATACAGCAAAGACTTTTAACAATTCAAGATTTTCGACTAAACGAGAACTAATCATGAACGGTAACACTTTAGGAAACATCTCACCTGCTCAGATAATGATTGAAACAAGATTTAATAATTTATTGTTAGAAAAGTAAAACATTACGGAAATCTTTGGTGTAATTTATCTTTGTGTGTCTTTGCTACATGGAAAAGAGTTTCTTGCCATCACTAACAGTTCTTCCAAAAAATCTAACATTTCATTAATAGAAATTTTCTCGATGAATTCATAGAACTTTGAGATCCCTTCTACTAAACTAGGAACATATCAATTTAATACTGAATGACTTAGTTAACGTTCAGTACATGATCTATTAGATTCAGAATAAATGAAGGACACAATTCATATTCATTGCATTCTAAAGTTGAATGATCAAATATGAAAGGTCCCCTTGTTGTTTTCCTTCATCTGAATTTTCTGTTATATTTTTATGATAGGTATTGTTCATTCTGATTATGCCGAAAGTTAATAAGATTAGTCAAACTTTAATATTTCTAAAATTTTAAATGCTGAATTACAATGAATTTGTATTGAATTCAAATGTCAGCCCGGCAAAGCTGTAATAAATAAAAGCCATCTATTACCTAGTCTCTTTTCCAATATCCTATCGCACTCTAATTAATAGACTAGATTCTTATTTATATTGGTCACTACGGTAATCCTCCGTAGTATAGGTTATCTATTGTCACATCATATATAAATTAATTGTTCCTTAAATATTCTAAGAGGGAAAAAAACATAGTTAAGTAATATATAGAATCGTCATTGTCTCTAAATGCACACAGAGAGTTACTAGAAAAACATCTATTTCTTAGTGTATGTTGGTAACATCTCTCAGCATATTGCATTTCCAACTAAATAGTTTTTTTAAAATTCTTTTCTTAACTACAGAATTTATCATAAAATTAGAGTGTTTTATGATCATCAATTAATCAGATATAGAACCATCCCTTGCCAAAAAATCTGCGGATATCGAATAACTTATGTGTTGCTTGCGATAGATTGAATGGAAAGGATTTCAATGAAAGCTGTTTATGCTCGTCCTAACCTGGGGGCATTCGTGTTCCATCAATGACGATCATAACTGTAGTGCCGACATTGGCAATCAAATTTCCTTTGGTGCCTGGTTTATCTGTAAATACGTCACATTGATTAGATGATTGATGAAAATTGACAGTACGACATTGCTTTTCCGCCAAGCAGATTGCACTGCATTTGTATAGACTGGACATCGTTCTAATAATAATTGGTTGAGAGGCTGAATTGAAATATTGAAATTGAAAATTGACATTTACAGACATCAACATGAAGCGCTTATCTTGTGAAATACATGACAGTATGTAACTGAACAGTATTAATAGAGAAAGAATTCTTGTCATCATAGTGAACTATCTAGAAACTCGTTAAAATGATGCCATTGTTTTTTATAAAAATATGTCAACACCGAACTACATTCAATAAAAACAGAATATTATAAATACTGAAATTCTTACTTTCTTCCATTCTTCTCTCTTTTAAAATTTATTTTTTTTTAATTTTTACTTCAAATTACTTAGGGTTATCCAAAAGTAGTCGCGGATGTACTTTTTTTTCTGATAGAAAGCTTGAAAAAATTTTCTTTTTCTACGAACAGATAGAGCGCCTTTCGCTCTATTTTCCTATGCTATTTGATCACTATTCAACTAATACCATAATAATAAAATTTCGATAAGAACTGTTTTTGTTGAAAACTAGCTGGTAACATTTAGATCATAATGGGTGTGGCATAAAAAATATGGAGCATTTTTGCATTTCATTTATCATCACTTAATACGTTGTATTACAAAACAAAATACACCACAAGATGCAGCGTGAAAAGCTCCACAATTTATAAAGGATCACTTATTTTATAGTTGAACTTTTTTTTTTCAAAATGGACAAAACTCTGAGCGACCAAATTTTGACGTCGTGAAAACGAGATTGTTTTTGATAAAAGACGAATTCGGTTTTTCCTATCTCATCATTTTATAACTTTTCTTTGTAAATTGTAGAGCTTTTCACGCTGCATCTTTTAGTGTATTTTATTTTTTAAAATAAAACATATCAGGTAATAAAAAGATGAGGTAGGAAAAACCGAATTCGTCTTTTACAAAAAATAATCTCGTTTTCACAACGTCAAAATTTGGTCGCTCAGAGCTTTGTCCATTTTGAAAACAAAAAGTGCAACTATAAAATAAGCGATCGCTTATAAATTGTAAAGCATTTCAAGCTGCATCTTGTGGTATATTTTGTTTTTTTTAATACAATCTATTAAGTGCTAATAAAGTACGATGCAAAAGTGCCACACCCATTATGATTTAATGCTACCAGCTAATTTTCAACGAAAATAGTGCTTATAGGAATTTTATTATTATGATATTAGTTGAAGAGTGATCAAATAGCATAGAAAATAGAGCGAAAGACACTCTACCTGTTCGTAGAAAAAGAAAATTTTTTCAAGCTTTCTATCAGAAAAAAAAGTACCTCCACCATACTTTTGGATAACCCTAAGTATATGAAAATTTTCCAATTTAGTTGAATATGAAACTTGTTTATAAAGTGAAGGACAGTCAAATTCTAAGATATCCATGAGTCATTTGCGATTGGCAGTACATAAGAGGGACGTTATTTTAATTGTTAGTAAATATATATTAACATATACGTGTGTATCATTGCTTATTTTAGCATCCAGTTTCTCAGCAGAAGAAGCATTTCTTTAAAATTGAAACAAAAAAATTAAAGAAAAGAGCATTTTTTAATGTAAAATCTGTCGTCAACATAACTTATAGAAGAAAAGAAAAAGCTTTTGGTTTAAATACATCTTTAACATATTCATTTAAGAAAGTAATTAGCAGAAAGCCTTCAAATAATATCAGTATAAGGAGAAAAGACTACTGAAGAAAATGTTTAGATCGAGCTCATGGATGGCATAAAACTAAATTAAAAGGTAAATTTGGTTTCGAAAGATATATATTTTGACTGAATATTGTTACAGAAATGACGTCATAAAAAATTGACTGTTTTTTTATTAAGTTCTTGTTCAAACTATATTTATTTTGAAGAATGTCTTCAGGCTAAAAAGATAGATGTAAACTGGTAGTTGTTTTTTTTCTAATTGTTAAAATATATTGTGATGATTGAAGATATACTATCATGAAAACCTAAAGAGCAAATCTTGTATGATATTTTTATTGAACACTTGTCATTACTTTCAACTTTCAAATTGATTGGAACCGAAAAATGATTTTTTTTTCCTTGAAGAAAATACTAATCGTCTTGACGTAGAGTCTGCTGTGTGTAAAAATACTAAACTGAATGTTTTTGATGAACGTCAATTAATCGATCTGATGTTTCAGTCAAAACTAAATTTCCATCAACATGAATATCTTCTCTATTGATCAAGTTGTAACTACGATATGCTATTGTTTTGCGACGAATATGAACCAGTATCTTTAATAATAGTAATAATAATAATAGCTCCTATGGGCTTATCGTCCGTCGGGATAAGCCACGTAGGGTCTACATGTAGTCAGTTTATTTGGTCTTTTTGTTTTTATGAACAGCGCTATCTCAACTCTTTCCCATCTAATGCTTCCCCTAAATATCTTTTAGATTATGTGAAATGGCAAACATATTTATGTAGTGCAATAGTGACTTTAGGCTTAGGTGCAGGTGTGAGTGTTTACTGTTTGTGTCTCCACTTTGCATCTAAATCTAGAATCATACAAGTCAGCACACGCACACTTACAGTCATATTGATTATTTTAGGAATGATCATATGACTATTAGATACAGAATATAGAATTTCTATTGAGAGTAGCAACAAGGGTGTGAGCGTGTGTGGCTTCAATATTCACTGATGACTCCGTAGCCACATACCCTAACAAACTTTTTTTTAATAATATATTACAGTATTCTCGAATGAATCAAATATTTTAACGTTTAGTTTTATCATTGAAACTTGACATTTAGCTAGCATTTCTATATTTTGTGTTTCTGAGATTCAACTGTTGAAATCATTTTGGAATTTGAAAAATTTCTCATATAGTTTCATGTTTATCATCTTATACGAAAGTA
>CAJNSZ010002057.1:0-18449 GCA_905329745.1 Rotaria sp. Silwood2
CTAATTTATATTTAAATATTTTTATTTTTAACTGTTTTTTTCGTTTTTGTTTCTAATTAAATAGTTTTATTGGAAATGATTTTTATACTGATTTAAAACATTGTTTTGATACAAATCAAATGAATGTGATTGATTATAGAAATTATATTCAATATGAACATGAACATGAACAAATATTGATTAATTATATAAAACAAGTAAACTATGTTTTCTTATTTTGTATTTATTTTATTTTATATTTAGAGTACTGATCCATTACACCTAGTTAAACATATAGCTGATCCATCATAATCAATAAATAATGATCTATTCGCAATACTTGAACGTTTATTTCGAAAAATAATTTTATCAGATGAAAAAAATTGTTCAACAAAAGAAGATGAAGTGCTTCTTGTTGAATCATCGGTTCGTAGTTATCTAACTCATTTTCGTTCAATTTATTCTTCTCAACATCATTTAACAGGTTCATCTTTAATTGATTTGTTTATTTATATTGAATATATTTATTACAATCTTTAGAAAAAGATTTATGTCATTTATTAAAAGTTTTTACTACTATTGATATTCCTTTATCAGATACAAATTCATTTATTCATTCAATTTTATATGATTCGAATTCTGATATTCAAAATTTTGTAGCAAAGTATGGTTTAACTTTGAAAAATCTTAGTGAAATGAAATGAAATAATATTAATTAGATATTTATTCGAAGACGACAACAATTTCTTCAAATAACGTGTCTTGAACAAGCTCGAAAACAAGATGATAATCTTGTCTTTCATGTAAGTTATTGTATTATTATAATATGAGTCTTCTATTTGATTTTTATATTTTAGTGGAAATATGATGAAAAAACAGAAACAACTAATGTTTTTACTCTATCAAGTGTTTATTCAACATCAAATACTAAGAAAAAAGATGGTACTAATTATTTTGATGAAACATCTCCAAATGATACAAATGTGTTATCGACTGTTACATTACATACGAATAATAAAAATACTCCATGCTATCTTTCATTTGCTCATTATGATCCAATAGATAGACGTGAGTTGATTCTTGTTTTTTTGTCTCTGAATAAATCTAATCTTTAAAAGAAAATACAAAGTTACGTTATTTCATGCTTTTATATATTTTGTATTTTTCATTTTGTCGGTTTTGAAACGAATATAAATTGGAATCATTTGAACATAATTGATCATATAATAGCGAAGAAGAAATGAGAATTGCTCAACTTGATTACTACAAATGCAGTAAGAAATATTAATTCCTGTTTGGGGATTAGTTCTTTACTGCTGTTCACGATAAACGTTATTTTTTTGCGAAATCATCAAGAAAAGTCATTGCTAAAAACAAAGCTATCTTATTATAGTCATAAGGATATACATGCAGAATATAGTTATAAGTATGCAGTCCTAAGTATATGGTTATAAGGGTATAGGTGTAGAATATCTCTTATAGAAAGACGTTTCTTATTTGCCGGTATTGGGACTGGTTGTTCTATAGAAGATAATAGATTAGAATTTATTAATGATATGGATGGTTCGGATTCTTTTTCATTGAATTATGTAGATTGAATTGTTTTCGAATTTGTTTTCGTTTGTTCACCTTTATTAGAAGACGTATCTTGCTTTGATGCTCGTTTACTTTAACCAGTTATTTTACTTTTTGAACGACATTGAATAGGTTTTGTTCCTTCACATCGACTAGTACTAACCAGATCACTAAGCTGCACTGTTTTTGGATTAGAGAATCTTTGGAAATCATGTGGCCACTAGGGGAGAGGGAGGAAAGTCTGGAAAAAATTACGTTTGATCACTTGGCGGAGAGGGATCAGCTCGACTGATCACTTGACTAAATTTTCTAAATAAAAATTTAAAAAATTTTGAAAATGTACCAGACGCCGAGGTGAAAGATTTCAAGCACAGTGACAATGCTCCTAATAAAGCGATCATATTAGATGGAAAATACTAACACATTTAAAACAAATAAAGAATACCAGATAGATAGATTTGTATCTTATGAAAAAAGTAATCTAATAAATGATCAAATCATGAATGGTTTCGATATACATTCTTGATTTGTCATTACACGTCGGGAACAGAAGTAAGAAATTTAAGATTTCTTTGTTAAAGTATGTGATCGTATTGCCTTTTATGTGCATGTGAATTGCTGAATAATGAATGGAAACAAATTAAAAAAAACGAACGATCTCCGAAAAAAAACCTGAAAATATCCTACGAAACAAAAGATTGGTTAGCGAAATATAATTAAATGATTTGCATAAAGTAATCAAATCATTCTATTGTTGAAAATGATGCTTATAACAATCTGGCAATGAAGACATCTAAGAAAATCTTTCAATCATAGAAAGTGCTACATTTAGAGGTCTGCGGGACAAGCTTTGTCGTGTTCCGAAATCCCGTTTGTCCCGTCCCGAAAAATTTCAAATTGTCCCGAATCCCGTTTGTCCCGTCCGGAAAAATTATAAAGATATCACTTTGCCGAAGAGAATAACACGCACTTTCTGTACCATCAATAGGAAAAACACATGCGCTTACATGGTTGGTAAAATGAATCAACGCTTCATTGAATGATTTTCCGAAAAACAAAAGTAAAAAAATAAATAATAGACTGAAGATTTCTTTTTAGTTCTCATTGTTATCGAGGTAACACTTAATGATCATGTCATCTTCCAATAATCTTCTTCTCTACATATGGCGTGATTATCATTCTTTATACTATTGCTCAACGTCCGGGCGTGACTATCGTTCTTTGTACTATTGTTCAACGATTGGCGTGATCATCCTTCTTTGTACTATTGTTCAACGTATGACATGATCCTATCCACATATAAATACATACTTCTTCATTGTTTTTGATAATAAACTGAATAACCAGTGCTAACACTCATTCTTAGTCTGTTTCAAATACACGATTCCCTACATTTTTTATATTATAATAAAAATGTCGTCAACTATTGATAAACCGACATTTTCTAAACATGATTACCAGAAATTGGTAAATAATAATGATCCATCAATTTCACTTATAAAACCTTCCAATACACGATCTGAATTGTGGTCAAAATTTTCTCAATTGCATCATTTAAATATTCCACAAAATTATATTGTTTGTAATACGTGTCGTACTGTATTGAAGTGGAGCAATGAAACAGGTACAAAAGTGATGAAGAATCATAATTGTGACAACAAATCAGCATAAAAAACATCAACAACACCTTCACGTCAACGTACTATGTCATCTTATATGCCACCAGCTCCTGATAATTATTCATCAATTAAAGAACGGATTGTTGAAGCGTGCGTTGAATTTTTTGCGCTTGATGGTAAACCATTTGATACAGTAACCGGTGAAGGTTTTATTAACTTGGCAAAGCAGCTGATGAATGCTGGTGCTTCAATTGGAACAGGATTCTCGGTTAACGATTTATTACCACATTCAACAACTGTAAGTATGAGCTTTTTTATCTAACTTATATTCATTGTTCTTTCATAGGTTTCACGTAATGTCGATCGTGTTTATGCCAGACTTAAAGACCAATTAATTCTGTTATGTCAGAACGTGCAGCACTTTGCACTTACGTGCGATTTTTGGACTGAACCATATACCGGCATGTATTCATATGTATTAAAGAGTTCTAGTAAAATGATCATTTTGTGGACATGATCTTCGAAAAAAAAAGAAAAACATCTATAGTCACATGAAAAATATATAAATAGGTGAATGACAAATCGAAGATTTTTAGAATATAAATAAATGAGCCACATTTCTGGAAAAATTTCAATAGTATTTATCATTGTTTGTTATGATTAAATTTCGAAGTTATAGTTATTTAAATTTAAAAATTCAAACTTTTTAATCATTTTTTATTTTCCGATAATGAAAATTTACTTACTTTTGAAAAATATAACATTGCATTAATACTCCCATATTCATTGATTAACAATTGTTTTCTGTTTTCTTATTTATTACAGGTTTACATTATGGTGGAATTAGTCTACATTTTGTTAATAGTGATTTTTATTTACGAATATTTATATTAGCCTGCAAGTTGTATGATCTTCCAAACCAAAAAGCATATAATATTCGTGATTTTGTAAATACAACATTAGAAGAATTTAGCCTTAAACTGAATGAAGAAATTTTCGTTGTATCGGATAACGAACCGAAAATGGTTTGCGTATTCAAAGATGATGCAACAAGAGTTGGATGTAGCGCCCATTACATTAATAAAGCTCTTGAACATGCATTTGAATTAGATGAATCACTTTGTACCGGTGTTCAAAAATTATTTTTAATTGTACGGGATATAATTAGTTATATTCGTCAAAGTCATAAACAATCATCATTATCTGTATGTGTTCAAAATTATTGTAAAATACGTTTTAGCACGGTTTATATAATGTTAAACACGTTTCTTATGATTTATAATGAATTAACATCTGTTTTAAATAACAATCAACGACAAAAATTTTTAAAAATTAATTATATTGAATTAGAACAACCAACAAAATATTTAAAACATTTTCATGATGTTTTAGAAAAACTATGTTGTGAACAAACTCCAATCTTACATTTAGTGATTCCATATAAACAGTTGTTAATTAATAGATCGTCAGAAAATGATGATGCTCATCAAAATTTAATTCAATTAAAACGTTATTTATCGGAACATTTGAAAGATTATTGGATAATTCAAGAGATACACTATGTCGCAATGCTATTGCACCCGAATTTGAAAAGCTTTTATCTTATACCAAGTAAAAAAGAACATGCTATTGAATTACTTAAATTGGAATTCTAATAAACTAATGGATTCGCTTGATATGCATCCACTTCAAAAAACAGCATTAAATAATAATAAAGAAAAAAAGAAAATGAAAAAAAAACATACATTTAATAAATTCATTAGATGAAATATTTGATGCATCTAATGATGAAAATTATTTACAAACACAACCGATGGAAAAAACAGAACTTGATTTATATTTAGAAGATGTAACAAGAATTGATAATAATACGAACGTTTTATCTTATTGGAATTCAAACAAGTCGTTGTATCCTAATTTAGCTCAAATAGCCAAACGTATTTTATCAATTCCTGCAACGAACACCTCAGTAGAACGTTTGTTTTCTCACAGTGGCAATACTGTTACTAATCGACGAAGACGTTTAGATGCTGATAAAGTAAATAATTTATTATTTATTAAACGAAATCTTCGAGCATTAAAAGAAATTTATCCTCTAGCAATCGAACAATCTACAAAAAGAAAAAGTAGTTTAATTTCAACCGACTCAACATCATCAACAATGCCAAATAAAAAAATCAAATTAATGACAGAATATCAGGATGTCAATGAAACAACAAGTGATGAAGAAAATGATGATGAACAAGCTTTAGACAAGTCTCTCAATGCTTCTTATTTTTTTCCTTTTTTTTGTTATTTGGTTAAAATATTGACATATCTATTAGAAATAAAAACATTCAAGTATACGACACGTTTTCATATATGAATAAAAAAGTTTGGGACATAGTTTTTTTCTATATTGTCCCCTTCCGAAAAATTTTTGGGACAATCCCGTTTGTCCTGTCTCGTGGGACAAACGGGATTTTTTGGGACTGTCCCGCAGTACTCTAGTTCCTATGTATTGTTGTCCTGGCTTTTCTGCTCTTATGCCACGTTTTACATTCTTTAGTTCTTTTATTTCTGTCTTCATCTCTTTTCTCTTTCAATGAATCCCTCTCGAATAAGAAAAGAAATCATCGGTACGCTACCGTACGTTAGGGAAACGGGATGGTTTTAAAAAAATATATTTGGTTCGCTTGTTTTAATTGAAGTGTGTTTAGGTTTTTTCAATTTATTTGAAAGAAAATGAGCATTATGTCAAAACAATAAGTCGTGAGGAAGCTATTAATACCGACAACTCAAATATCTTTCAATCTACTGAAATTCTGATTTAACTTCTTTTTGTTTATTACTTAAACATTCATCATCTTCTATTACATTATTTGGCATACAATATATCACATTTCTCTATTTGTCTCATTTTCTATTCTTCTTTCCTTCAATTAATTTTTTTCACGTCTTCTATTCTCCATAGCTTTCTGTGGGGAACACGGTAACAGGTATGCTACTCACATGCCTTCACATCACTCTGACTGTTTATGTCTGTTGTTTCTCTCATAGTTTTTTTCGTTCTGTTCGCGATAGCATAGAGAAAGGCTAGATAAAGGGATCATCTGAGAGTGCTTTTAAATTTCAAAATTTTATTCGTACTGGATATTTACATTGTATTCCACAAGGTACAACTGAATATTTACCGAATACAAAGATGAACTATTCAAACAATATAAAATTATTGAAAAACCATCATTAGAATTTCAATTATTTAATCAACCTGAGTAAATTTTGTTTTTGGAATTCATATTTGTTTTTTTGAAGAAAAATATCATGAGTGGAGGTTCTAAAATAAGACTAACGAGATACTCTTCGCAACTTAAAAATTGCTTTTGAGTTCGGACAGTGTACACAGGTTAGATCCCAATGAGGTATTAAAAACTCGAATAGGATAAGGCTTTCTAGACTTTCGTTACAGAGTTATAGCGTGGTATGTATATAAGAATTGAATGACGAAACTTTGCCCATAGATATTTTCACGAGATATTAAGTTTTCAACGATCACTTATATATTTTTTTTTAGAATTCAGCATCTTGTGAGAGGAACATTTGTTTTCAGCTGAAACGTTCCAAACATGTAAATTACAAGTAGATCCATCTATGGGTAATGTTCCATCATTCAATTCTTATGGACATACCGCGCTATAACTCTGAGGAGAAAGCCTAGGAACTCTTATATCCTTCTAAAGCTTTTAATATTTGAGGAGGATCCACATTAGGCACAGAGTTCAAACTCAAAATCGCATTTCAATTTGAAGAGTTTCCCTTGTTATAATATTCGAGAAGAATCCAAAGTCTTCCTCGTAATTTGGATGCCTGGAATAGGTTTATGAATATTCTAAACAGTCGTCAAATGATCAACATAAAAAAGAATGTCAGCTTATCAAGATATGTCACAGTATATTGAGACATGCTGTAGATCAAATGCATATCTACCATTAATTTCAATATATAATGTGCTCCATTATTTTCTAAATAACTTTTGATAGGAACATCATAGAGACCTGCAGTTTCCACCATTCAACAGAAAAGACTCAGGGTTATTGAAATTTCTTTTGATCAGTAATTGACCAATTACGTAAATTATTAGTGAAGATCTTCGAAAACGATATTCCGACGCCATGCCGACTTTGATTTAGACTTTTACTAGGGCTAATCGATAGAAAAGATCTGACATTGTTATCTCAATATTTTCGAAAATACATGATTTGTCTCCATGTAACGAAAAAGTCAACCTACAGGAAATATTACTCTCGAATAGAACAAGCTAGGAGTGTTGGTCTTGTGTAGATTGGAAGAGAAGAACTTTTTCTATCAATTAGTCCTATTAAAAGTTTAAATCGAAACGAAAATGGCTTCGGAATATCGTTTTCGAGAATCTCTACTAATAACCAGGGTGTATGATTAGCGGGGGTGAAAGCCAGGGAATTCCCCTCGCAACATTTTTTCTTCTTGTTTAGCTGTCTCCTTGGAAATTTTTCGAACAAGTAGCGTTTTTTCATATTTTGATAGGCGAAATGAGTGTTGTACAAGCGAACCAGTTGTTTTCTCTAATGCAAAACAGTTTCTCTTAATAGTTCTACGAAAAATACCTGTTGTTTCATTGAGAGTCTAATATACAGCTGACGAAAATAAATTGATTTCAAAGAGAAAATAATCTATTTTCTCTTTGTAACTGATTCATTTTCTCTTTGAAAACGAATTATTTTCTCTTTGTAACTAATCTATTTTCTCTTTACCACTGAACTATTTTCTCCTTGTTACTAAACTATTTTCTCTTTGTAACTAACTTATTTTTTCTTTGAAATTAATTCATTTTCTCTTTAAAAAAATTTAAAGAGAAAATGAATTAATTTTAAAGAAAAAATAGGTTGGTTTTACAGGAAAAGACTATTCGTCACTATTCTGAAGGACTCGACTTACTTAAAGATTCTTCTTATCTGTCCGAAAATATTTTAGATTAATTTACAGATCTCATCGTGATCTCGTGGTTGATTAGAGAACGCTGTTTGAAAAAAGGGATGTTTGCTTTTTCTCTGAAAGTAATATTCATTTTGATGTTAGATGGCACAAAAATATATGATTGGATTTTTTTGAAACAGTTTAACACATTATTACTAGCGACTCTTTTATGCAGAGAAATAGTCAACACACTGAACACGTTTATGGTGTCGTAGTATTTTTGTATTTATCATTAAAAGTTTTGTTATCTTATCTGCTTGACTTTTGAAAGATTTTGAAATGATAAAGAAACAATAATCTTATAATTTGAGGAAGATGCAGTTAGAAAAATATGACTTATTATTGAGTAAAGTCAGAAGCGATGGACCCATTAGGCTTGGAAAGACTTGAGCCTACCCTAAAAAAAGGGAGAGGAGGCTCAGATATTTGTAAAGATTTTACAAATCTCGTCCTGACCTTATATTTAGTAAGTGAAAACTCTTTGAACGAGATTACATTCAGCTAGATGTTGGATAGTGCCATAGACAGCCGAGGCAATTAGTATCCGATAGGCTCAAGTCTCCCATAAAAAATGAAGTAGAATGCTTGAGGAGACTCAATATTTGAGAAACTTTTACGGACCTCATTCTGAGTTTATATTGAATATCCCAAAGATATTATCAATATAATTTATTTTGCATATATCTTTGCATACACAAATGATAAAATCTTGATTTTTTTAAAAATGTGTTTTGGTTGTTTCTAACAAAGCGATCCAAAAAATCTTGTTGATTTGCTCTGATGAATTTTAAGAATCGGAAAGGAAATGTGTATAAAAGGTTTCTACTTCAGATTATATTGGAGTTAATAAACATATTTGAAATAATATCTGTGTTTCATTTATCTTTGCACGGAAAATTGATAAAAACTTGAATTGCTTTTAAAGATGTACCATTAAACTCTCGACAATATCTAGAGAAAAATGTTCTCTCGGCATACTGTAATCGATTTAGAGAGAGAAAAAACTAAAGATGTACGAGACACTGGAATTTTTCACCATAGCAGTAGAATAAACGCTCCAGAAATGGTTTAATAATTATTAAAGTCAAGCTTTTTACTTAAGTATATCAAAAAAACATTACTAAGTAAAATGATACTACCAAAGTAATTTGTTTCCTGTTCAAAAGTCGCCATTAAAGAATTAAAAATGAACAATTAGGCGCTTCATCGTTAAAATAGAGGAGCAAAGTCGACTTAGAAGAGTGAAAAATTGTAGTATCTTGTAAGTCATTAATTTAATCCTGCTCGAAATCGATTAAGCTAATCTAGAAGACATTTTGTTTCTTTAAAAAACGTTGAAGTTTCCAGAATTTTTGTTCAAATACTAATAAGAAATAGATATATTAGAGATCTATTAATTACTTTCAATATAATGGACAGTAACAATACTTCATACATTTTTTCTTTCGCTTTTCTAAAAACTTTTCAGAACAACTCAACAGATCCTTGTAATGCAGTTATCTTAAAGAATCCAGCAACTTCTATGAATCATTCTTTCGAAATTTTTCTATAAGTTCTCGTACGTATTTCATCATCAAATGCAAGAAATTGAAGCAAAGGCAGATGCTTGGTTGATGATGAAAGGTCACTCTTTCAGATCATATACTTTTTTAACATGATTGAATTGTATTCTGTGCTATAAAATAGAAGAATTCTGTTTGTTGAATGTATCTAGTAAATATTAAAAAAAAAAGATAAATCACGGAAGATTCGCAAATATAACGGCGAATCTTTTGACGAAATTTCAAGATTACATGGTTTGCCTATACAAAAAAATATATGCGAAATAAACCCTATTGAAAACATATCGGGACAACTGACATCTCTTTAATACGAGTTAGAGTTGAAAAGGTATAAAATCGTCTCTCCTTGTTCATCTCATTCTTTCATTACTACCTGAAAAGTTCTGAGCCTCCCCTAAATTAGAGTCGTTCCGCTGCATCTTGTTGGTTGGTTAGACAGAAAATAAATTTTCTATTTTACATTTCATCCACGTTACATCGAGGGCCTCTGTAACAGTATACTAAACAAATATTGTTATGAGAGAAAAGGTTTTTCCTTCACAATAATATGTAGAACATAGAATATCGAGAATATATTACATATATATATTTGTTTTTTTTTGGATAAAATTATAATTAATAAAATCGACTAGAGTTCATCTCGATGGATAGTTTAGTTTTTATTGAAATTTTTACATAATTGATTGCAATATTATCCGATTTGTTTACTATTTGTTTGATCCGGTCGCAACGAATATGTCTAGGTTTTTTTTAAATATCTCTGAATTATTTTTAAATCAACATCAATGATTTCAAGTGAACGACTCTGAAATAGGATTCGAAAAATTATCTAAATAAAAAATTAATATTATCTTTTTCATTTGTCAAATGTTCGTTCATCTAATTCGTGTAGTAGATAGCCACCAGCTGATTCATACACTGGTTTACTTCTGTGAAAATGTGAATGAGATACCGCTCTTATCTGTATTATACCATAAATAATGACATCGGTTCATTCATCATCTGTGCAGATATGAGAAGGAGTCAATTGTTTCATTAGTTCAATTTAAGCTAATAGACTCTATAATCACGATATACTTTGTTTGTTAAGATAAATACTTTTTGTAATGATAATCATAATTATACATTTAGTTGATCTATATCAGTATTGAATAACTAGAAATTAAGATGACAAAAAAATAAATCTGAAAAAAACAATTCTAAAAGATTTAAATTCATTTTAGAATTGTTCATGCGAATATATGCTAGAATGTTCATTTAAAAAGTGTTCATTACGAAATGACCTACTACCTTTTTCTTCTCATTGAAAAATGTTTCCGAATTTTCGTCCTTGAGAAATGAACTTCGTGCAGAATGTCTCTCATCCTTAATTATTGTTTTTTGTTTTTTTTATACATAATGCTACTGGCATGTAGATTCAAGGTTTAAATCAAAACATAGCTCGACAGATATTTTGGATGTTGGTGGAGTTGTAGATATAACGGAAGGGTCACGAAGATTTCCCCTCCTTCCTTACCCTATACCCAATCGCATACTTCGTCGTAATAAATTAAATTAGATGATTAACATTATCATCAAGCATTTTTCATACATATTTTACTGAAACGACATTTTGATAATGGAGAACACTTTTTTTCGGAGGATCACATCGCTAAAGAACATTTCTGAAGGATATTTACTCACATGGACATTTTTTTGACTTACTTTCTAGATTGTTATCATTTATGCAATAACAACACTGCCAACTTTCATTGTCTTTGCTAAATATGGAAATGTAATTTTTTGTTTTTATATGAACTACTAAAGTGAAAAAACAAAGGATGTTTTCTCTTATATTTATTCAATAAAAACCTCTAAACTCGAGTTTGTTAATGATTATGAGTTTGAGTGTTGTTTCAATCCTTGCACACGTCGAGTCACAGATGGTAATCTTATACTCATTTTCATATCTGAACTTGAACTGCCTTTTTTTTTTATCTCTCAAATGTGTTCTATGTAATAGTTATACATTTCGATTTGTATCACGTAGCTAATTTATTAAAGAGTACTTCTTATGTAGAAAAGCTTCCTATATCGATGAGCGATACTCTAATTCAACATAGAATAATTTTCATATGTGAGTTGGTTTCGATGTAGCAACGACTAAAATTCACACTCCTTTCAAGTATTTTTTTTTTAAATGAATATTTATTTATTGAAATTATTTAAATGACTATAAACATGAATCGATTAGAAAATATCTGAGAACGTTTTTTTTTTCATATATTAGTTTTTGAAATCATCAAAAACCACAAGAATTAAGAAAGATACATAAGGATCTCCAATAATATATATAATATGAATAGATCCCGTCTATGATACATAACTTAACATCTTTATAAGTATGAAATAGTTGAATTAGCATTGTTTTAAAAATTCTTATTCTCGTCAGACATTCAATATTTTAAATGCGAATAAAATATTTTTCTTCTTCATCACATGTATGAAATATGAGACAGTTTATTTTTATATCAAGTAAAACAAAGTTGAACAAGATAAATGATCGACAGTATCATTACAAAACATATCAAATCATATTTAAAAGAAATGAAATATATTTTTTGTCAATTTTATTTTTTAATCAAAACCATATTGTTAATCCACAACGATCATCTTCAATTGAATAACAAGGTTGTTTATTAGGAGACAATAGGAAAATACGATGACATAAATGTTTAATAAATTTTGCATATACTTCAAATATAGGTGGATCGACATCGCCTGAAAGGCCAAATTTTGCTCGAAAGTAAAAGCCAAAATCGGTAACTCTAAGTGCAATTTTTTCAATCAGTGGACAAGATTCGTCAAGAATGGTTGTTGGCACATGATACATAATTATACGTAATGAATGTAAGTTTGGAAGAGTTGAAAGTGAATACAACACATTTGGCCAGTATGTTTTTTGATAATTAGGATGAAAATAGAAAATCAGAAGACGAATAGAACGAATAGTTGTTGGCAATAAAGATTCGTGGTTCAAACAATTTTGACTATTCAAAAATGTTACTTGATGAAGATTAGGTAAAGGTAGTCGAAGCCGTCCATTATAATACGATACGTGCAATGTATTGATCTGATCAACTTGTATAACATTAGGTAAAGAGAATAACGGTGATGCTACACGTCGTCCTGATGCTTGTACTGTATGCAGATGTGATCGACCAATTATAGTGGTTTTTTTAGAAGGAAATTCGAACACGTCAATATTAAGGATGCATCTATCAGGAAGAAATTGCTGAAAAAATTCATCGAAAGCCCATGGAAGAGTATACCATATATGATGATTATAGGATAGTCCATAGCACTAGAAAAACAAAGTAAATATTATCATATTATTTTAAGATGAAGAAAATTGAATTATTAAAATGAAAAGAAGTTTTGTTTCTTTGTTTTATGTCTCAGTTTTCAGTTTCATGCAATCAAACAAATATAAATATAAGTAAAGAATAACTTACAAAAGGATCGCCATCAAATCCTACTTCTTTCGTATTATATCGGTGATGAACGACAAGTGTCGCACCAACTATTTCCCGTGGATGAAAACGATTGCCCCGTGGTATAAACTGAGTCATTTGCTTATATTCAGAACAGTTGATAAAACTGAAAGCGAAATTAACATTAACATGACGATTATCATTGAAAATTGATGATGAAGCAATACAATATAAATCATTGACATTAAGAAAAAGAGATATATTAGCACGTCGGAGTACAGGCATCGTATTGGATGATATTAATATTTCGAAAACTGTCCATTCAATTCTTGTTAGTGCGAAAAATCCATCAACAAAAGTCAATGTATGTAAGTTAGTCATTTTAATTAGAAGATTAGATATTGGTTCAGTAAAATATTGATGATAATTACAATTAGCAATTTTAACATGTAATTGACATAATGTGTTAGACAATGGTTGTGTCGACATAATACGAATCAATGAAGAGATATCAGATAATGCTATACGTAAATAGGTGAGAGGAACATGTACAGTGTTAATTGGCCAATCTATATAATAATAATCCATGCCTAAATCAAACGATCGAAGTTCAGGTAAATGAACAAGAATAATATTATTCACTAGCTTCATTATGCAACCTTTTGGATATTCAAAGTCAATCGAATAACCATCCTACAAAAACAAGAAATAATATACAAAAAGCATTTAACTATGGATCATGATGATTAAGACAAACTAATTTCTTAGAAATATTTAAGCTGAACGTGATCAAATTAATATTAAAATAATCTATGGAAAAATAAAACAATATTTTTCTCTTGAAAAATCTGCAAATTTATATACACAGTATTAGATAAAAATAGAAGAGCGATATATTTTTGTTTTTCTTTTCTATGATATCAAGCATTTAATTGAAATTCAAATAGTTGTTTGAATAAACAATGAAGTTCTTTATAAAAATACATCTCATACAGAAATTTCATAGATGATCTATGATAAGAAGCTTTCTAAAAAATCACATAAGATTTGAAGAGCATAAAATTCTGAGTAAAATGAGAAGTTGCAGCAGCATTTCATATAAGTTTCCATTAAAAAGTTATAAGGATCATAAAAAATGAAATTTATCATAGCATTGATAAAAAAAAAACAAGGTTGTTTTTTGTCTTTTATGCGATGCTTATAATTTTTTAAGGAAGCTCGTATGAAATGCGGCAGTCCATCATTTTACCCCAAATTTCTCGATCTTTAAGTTGATAATCTTCAAAGTTAATTGTCATAAAGTATTTGATTTTGCAGAAACCTTCCTCTCATAGATCGTCTATGACATTTCGGTATGAAATGCATTTGATAAAGGTGTTCATTAGATATTTAAATCACTATTTGGATATGAGTTAAATGCTTGCTCTCATAGAAAAAAAAAGTACAAAAATGACTGAATAAAGCACTTCTGAAAGATGAGATGGGTTCGAATTTTTTTTTTTTTTTAAGTTAACCGATCTGATTATTGGCATCTCGAGAATGTTTAGAAACACCATAATTGATTTAAGATTCAAAAATAAAATAGTTCAAAACATGAAACTTATGGCGATAATTTTGTACACTTAAATAAGAGAATTTGAATTATTTATCTTGAAAAGAATATTAACTAATAAAAAAAGCTGAATAATAACTCAATTCTCTTCGTTTCTATTTAAAACTTTTGCGTATATGGATAGAGACGATCGATCGACATCAATACTTACAGGTACTATTCTATCGTTTGATTCGATAGTAAGATGATTGAGTGTTGTTGCATGAAGTGTTATAAAAATTAAAATATCATCATGACTATATGGACCAATAATTCGTAATGTTCTCAAACGAGGTAAATAAGGCCAATGAGTTAATTGTAACGGAGATGCATCATTGTCAATTACAAGTGATTGAATTTCGTCTATTGGAAGAAGATTAAGAATAATATTAAATTGATGATAACTTGTAAGTGATAAGTTAACATGATGAAAAAATTTTCTTTCAGCTATCAACATTGTCAATCGATAATTAATACGAGTAAATCCCCAAAGAATGTCTAAAGACGACAGATACGAGAAGAACTCAATTATTATGAGATCAGGTAAATCATCGAACAATGTAACCGGCAACATTTTCAGAAAGAAAAATGACTATTTCTCATGCTTTTATAGTTGCATTTTTTTTTTCTTTAATTCATAATGGACCAATTGTTTTTGTCGTTTCTTCACATATGTCAAAACAATGGATGACCACTACATAAAGAAAATATGATGATCACCGTTACCATGACGATAATTTCGAAAAAAAAATTGATCAATTTCGTTTTAATTCCACGTGTGAAATAATGATTTAATTGTTTAACACATTCACTAAATGTCATTGATGATTTAACTTTTATATATAATTGATAAAATGTTAAACCAAATTCATGAGAATTAAGAATTATATTACATAATAAATTATTATCATTTGTATTCAATTTTTTGTTCTTGATCATAAAAAGCTGAATATAATGGGAAACGTTCAAGTAATTTATCAATTGTATATAAAGATTTTTGAATATAAAAATGTTGAAATTATTCATGAAGAAATTCATTTGAAAGAACAAATTTTATTGAACAATAACTAAGTGATGATGTATCTGTAACATGACGACGACGTTCAAGTAGATTTTGTGTTGATGAACCAGGACGTAATGTTGATTTACTAGATTTAACTTGATGATGTTGTTCATGTTGACGATGATGAATAAGACTTGTTCGATTTAAAAATGATTTTGAACATTCCGAACATTGCTGAGGAATAGAAGTAGATGATTTCGTACGAGAAATGGATATATCATTGTCATTTGTTGTTACCGAAAAACATATCGATATTAATCAAAATTTGTTAATATCTCTATTCAATACTCTATATGGAACATGCGCTTATATGTTCGATATTTCATGCATTTAAAAATTTGAAGACTGTAGTTCTTTCATTACAAGCTCCCTCTACCTTTGCCCGATCGGACTGAAATTTTTATTACAGATATTTGAAAGTATTCTCCGAAGGTAAAATCGACTGTTTTAGTTTTTGACCTTCCTATCCGAATTTAAAGGGTTCCGAAAGCTAACACTACGGTTTCTACATTGAGCCTTTACGTATTTCTCACATAAAAAAAACAAGATAGTGAGATTTTTAGAAAAGCTTAAAATTATCTCTGGGATACAATTTTAGGTATCTCCAAAAATAAAATTTTCAGTCGCATCGGATAAAATTTGATGGGCGGTTGTAACCTACCAGGATACGCCCCTATAAAAAAAAAAAACTGTGTTCTCAGCTCAAAACTGCAAAAATCCACTTCACAAATTCTTTCCTCGAACACGTGGTTCCTTACTTTGGTGCTCTCTCTATAGTAAAAATCTTAGCTTGATTGGTTTTAGACGTCTTCAAAAACCAGCAAAGAGAAAGGGGTGTAATCTTAAACTGTCTCGATTAATCCGTATAAAAAGTCATATTTCTTTAATTAGTTGCTGAATTCCGTGGTGCTGATCAGTACGTTTTAGTAAAAATTCATACCATTCAGTACTGTGGAATGTTTTTTACCATAAATAGATCGATGCTTTCATTGGAATTGAGTTAGAAGCAGATGATTCCAAAATTCTGACCTCATCTAGGTTAAACATGAGTCTATAGTGTTTACCAGCGATCTGCATCGGACTCTGATTCTCCCGGTATCGGATAGCTCGAGTATGGTAGGGTGATAGAACCCGCTGCCTCTGCCGCTGGATAGATCTAAGATTTTAACTATCGAAAAGAGCATAACAAGAGACATCCATTTCCGACATGTAGAGGTATCCAATAAAATAAGAGTTAGCCACTAAAGTCATCATGTTTTTCTTTTCTCTTGGAAAATACAAACTAAAAGGAGCATTGGAGTATAGGATGAACATTTTTTTTTCACTCGTCTTCTACTATGGGTGTTGACTCTTTATTCTTATTACCAGAAAAAAGTGATTTTCTAGAGATCTCCTCATATTGGAAAACTATTCTACAAAAAAATTGAATAATAAATATTAAACTAAAAGCCATAATGATTGATTAATAAAGAATCTAAATCTTACTTTTGATTTTTTATTTGTACTTTCATTATCTGTCGAAAATTTTCTTTTATTAATATTTTCATAATGTGTTTGATCAATACGTCTTGCACTTTGACGAACTTGTTGAAAAACTCTTTCATGTTCATTATCATCATCATCATCATCATCATCATCATCATCTATATTGAATTAATCATCATTTTCATTTTTGTTCACTTTTGTCACTATCATTTCAGGTTCATTATCATGACTTTTTGGTAATGCTAAGTGTATATCGAAATGATTTGAATGAAAAAATGGTATAAATGATGCTGCAATTGATACATTATTTTGTTGTTCAATATCAATAGTTATAATCATTTCATCTTTAATATCATTGCTATCAATTTTTGATAAAATATTTTCATTTATCCATGAATATGTTTCATAAAGAAAAATAGATGGCATATATGTATATCAACGATATATATATCGTTGATTGATATGATAAGCTCGACCAGCTAAAACTGTTGATGCGTCACTAGAAATTTTTCGTTGTATATCATTGGATTTTGTTAATGTTATAACAGCATCTGTATGCATTAAACGATAAACAATTTCATTAAGTAATGATTCAGGATATTGAAAAAATATATAATGAAGAATAAATGCTTTTGTTGTACCCGAACGCTCATTGGATAATAAAGAACTATAGGCTGCCATACTTATTGTTGAACTTAATATTGATTTTGTTGATCTAAGAAAGAAAAACAAAACATAAAGACGAAGATTCAAGAGGAAAAGAACTTGTCAGCGCAGCCTCTGTCAAAAAATAAAGCGCTCTACTGTTTTCTGAATAATTTTTGATAGGAACATCATAGAGACCCGGAGTTTTCATTTTCACCATTTAAGGGAGAAGACTCAGGGTTATCGAAATTTGATTGATCAGTAATTGACTAATCAGGTGAGTTATTAGTGGAGATTTTCGAAAACGATATTCCGAAGCCATTTTCGTTTCGATTTAAACTTTTAATAGGACTAATCGATAGAAAAAGTTCTTCTCTTCCAATCTACACAAGACCAACACTCCTAGCTTGTTCTATTCGAGAGTAATATTTCCTGTAGGTTGACTTTTTCGTTACATGGAGACAA
>CAJNSZ010002058.1:0-18445 GCA_905329745.1 Rotaria sp. Silwood2
AGAATAATAACAATAAAAAATGAAAAGAAACTCCTTAACTAAAGAAAGCTTTTCGAACTGGCACATATCTAGTAAGTGTAGATATCCGTCAATAATAGGTGATACTGACCGAACAACATATCCAATGGATTAACTGTCATTCAAAGGTATATAAGATATTATATAAAACGAAATCACACATAGTTCAAAAAAGATTTTGTTTGATTGGAAAAGATTGAAGATGCAGCATAATGGGAAAGTTCAAACAACGAAAAGTATTTATAAAGCACGAAACAAGTAGAAATCCTGTCACTGAATTACGATAATCATGTTATTATTTCGGTCTTGTCTGAAGTCCTATAAAGCCGATATAGTCTCAATGAATCTGTCAATAGAGAATGCATCTTTGACATAAAACATATTGGTTGAGTGATCAAAGATGCTATAAAGCGAAAACAATTATTTTAGCTAATGGCTAACATATTGTACTTTATATGTTTGATAAGTTTGTCTTTCCTTTTCACTCTACAAACAAGCATCCTTCGGTAAATGAAAAGTCAACTTGAGTAAGAATTGTATTCAAAACATTCGAAGACTTATGAATGTTGATAAAATGTTATTTGCTATAGCAACAATGTTGCTTACAGTATTTTAGCATTAATATGGTGGTTTTCAGTCAGTTAGGACATGTGAAGCGTTCTTAAAATGCAATGAATCACTGCTTTATATGAGTAGCAATAAGATTTCAATGAGATAAATGTTTATATAGAAAGAGCTATTAGTACAATTCCTGTGTGATTAAAATGTGAAACACAATGTAGTTGTTGTTGCTTATCACATTGAGATTGTTATTTTTACCTATTTTGTGACATATGTCTTTATCATGATTTTACTTAATCCTCCAGAAATGCAATGAGGAAGTAGTTTATATATTATAAAGAGACATTATTGACATATGCTTTGTAATAGTATATCAACAAAGTCAACCACAGTCTGTAACATTTCCATAGATATGTCGCTCATGAATGTGTGCGAAGGGGATGAACATCGAAATTTTTACCCCTACATGTCAACACTAATTTTAGATCGTCTTTTACAAAAACACAGCGAAATTACGCGATCTTCGATTTATTTCATCCGATCGGTTGAAAGCATTGTTCGAACTATTTTTCTTCTACACAGTTGATTGTATAACCTCGAATAGGATAATCATGAAAACCGCATCGTGTTATTTGTTCGAGATATGTTGCTTTTGGAGAATTTTCAATGAGAAATACAATAAAAACCACTTGAATACTCTTGTATTTTTAACTGATGTTTTCGATAGTAGAAACTACGTAGAAAAAGTTTGTGCATGATCTTCGTATTTACATAGGATTTTCAATCAACGAAGATTATCGTAAAAGTTTTATTAAAATGAATTGAATTTGAGTCTCTAAAACTTAATTGTTCGAAATTCAATTCATATCTTGTTAAAAAAATATTTGATAGGTGCAGATATTTTGTACTGATTGGGAATAAAGTTTGTAAGTCGATGAAACAAATAAGAATCTATTTTACATGGATTTAGTGACAGTTTGAAAAAATTGGAAAATTACTGCGAAAACGTTTTAACAATGACGGAAACTGCCTTTTATATGAGGATGCTATTGATGAAAATTGCTATGTCGTTGGAAAAACAGTCTTAACTTGATTATTTATTTTTTGAAAACCTGAATATTACTGATTTGATAAAACCCCAAAAATTTTGCGTTATTTTTATTATTTCTAAAACAGACTTATTCATTATGTGCGATAGACGTTGTATCACCTGACTCGAGTCTAGCCAAACTACAGCAATGAATTAATAGATAGTAGATCTTGAAAAAGCATCGAATCAATTAAAAGATCCATCGGTAAAACATTTCGTCTACCCCTTTTTGAACGATCCATTCAATAATAAACCAAAACATCAAAACATGTACTCTATAAAGAAGATTACTTGATGGATGCTCAAATTGCCACTAGTGTCGGAAGATGTGTGTGTGTAGATACCGATGCAGATACAGACCTTGTCTTCAATTACATTTCTACATTCTCACATCTAGACTCACAAATCATTTGTAAAAATATTTAAGCATTGAGTTTTTATGAATTTTTTCTTGAAAACTCTAACATTGCATGTCTCAGAAATACAAGACTTTGTAATCTAAATATTTCTTGAATGAGTTGACAGATCGAACTGAAATTTTTACAGTTGCATATATCTATGAGTTCTATCTACAATAAAATCTTCAACTCAAGCAATTGAATCTTTGGTATTCCATGCATTTAACTTAAATTAGAATACGATAGAATGCACTGTAGAAAATGGTCATCATGAAGAAGATCAGCTTCTTCTGTCTAATCTTTTTCAAACTACTAATCTTTACAAATTACAGTTCAATGCTGTTGAATGATACAAATATTTATATATATATATATAAAATAAGGATTATTCTGCTATAATACATGGTATTGATGAAAAATAGTCAATTATTAGAAAAAAGACTTCTTCACTATCCATCATTATAGCTCAAAGACAATATTGAATTAAGAGTTTTTTTGTTTTACTAAATGAAGATTTCAATGAACTTTGTCAAGTTTGCATGAAAATAGTTGATAACATTACGTAAAATAGTGTTTATCTTGAGTTTTATATGACTGAATCACAATAAAGCATTTAAATAGTAGTTTACAACAAATAAGATTAAATATTATTGATTAAGATTGTGATACATTTTTAAACAACAAGAATCTATAATGAGAATGTCAGCATATTTCGAAGTTCATCCAAAAAAAAAAACAAATTTCGCACAATCAGTTGAATCTGTGTAGCCATTATGTTAATTTAGTTTGTGCTTATTCGTGGTGCAACCGTTGTGTGATGAAAGTGACCAGAAAATTTTATCCATCGATACAAGCGAATGCTGTTCCATACGAACAATCGCAAGCTAACCGTAAGTCCACCATATAAAGCAAGTAAAGATGTGGCAACATACAATGCATCATTACGTCGAATATATTCATAGTGGCATAGAATGGGCTCACAAGCAGCGAAATAATTTTCGTATGAACTAATATTTTGCCAATATTCAATAAACAGTTCGTCAATTACAGAACCGATCAGTGTAGTTGGCGAAAAGCGCGATGGAATCGATTTGTTAAGTGGACTAACAACAAAAGGGAGTACTGTAGGCAAAGTGAAATTCGAGGGTGGTGATCCATCTAGCTCTGTATAGTAGTTTAGGTAGCGGAGGATCGTATTGATACAATTCGATGAGAACATACATTCAAATGTTGACATGCGTAAACCGTTGATGGGTGAACAAGCAACAACAAGACCAGGCAGTATAAGATCTGGAGGGCCTATTTGTAAAGGCTCTTGGCAAGTAGATGAAACAACACAATTACATGTACCATTATTATAGAACCGCGGTATAAATCGTAAGAGATAGTCATTTGACGCATTTCCATATTCAATAAACCAATCTGTATTGAAGGCCGTCGGAATTAAATTACTTTGAATGGCTTCAGTTGTAAAAATAATTGTGCGTCGAAAATCTAACGGTACCAAATCAATTAATTGACTGATAATGACTTCAATCTGTGATTTAAAGGAGGCTCGTGATAATACTAGAGCAGTCACCAGTATTGTTTCGTTAAAATTGAATAGAGTATTGTTGACAATCGATTGTGACGCTTCACAAAGCATGCCTAATATTTGATGTTGCCTGCTAAGGAAAGGTCGATCGAGCTCTAGATATAGTTTGACTTCCGTACCATAACCATAAAGTGATGTTGTCCATATGGGAGTGATAAATGCACTTGAGCAGACCTTGAGAAAAAATAATATTTAAGTCTGATACAATCCACAAATAACATGAAAATGTAAAAGAACAAATCGATTATGTAAGTTTTGACAGTTTTCTTCTATTTTTGTGTATTTCTACGGGCAAAAATCTAATTTTATTACTATTATATTATTTGATAGTTCTATCATATTGTATTTTACTAAAATGAATTTTTGGTTTTATAAACAATCTTGGCGAATTTAGAAAATTTCAAGAAGATGTCTGCTACAAACATGCAATGGTGACCAATTGAATTCCAGTTGTTCGTTTTATTGTTTCTATTATTATGTCTTCTTTATTTATTAATATATTTTATATAGTGAGAAAATATGGGATATATTGCATCTTACGATATATTTACTTTGAGCAAACAAACATAGATTAGGATACGCGAATTATATTAGAAAACCAAAAAAGAAGGAATTTTTTATCTATAATGTACAGCTTGAATGTATTATGTGTTATCTGCTCGCTACTTTCATATTAATGCTATAGATTCGACAAGTTTTGATAACTTACAGCTTATATTCAAGTAGCAACCTATTTATATACACATCGAATTACTAGATTGGCTAAGATTAAGAATTTTTTGGCTTATAACAAGCTTGAAACTATCCAATCAGAAATCAAATTACATTGTTTTTATTTTTATGTATGATGCTGATATACATATGTAACGTTGGCCCTATTTTCTATTTTATCGTTTTTTCGCTTTCTTGCTCGATCATCTATCTACGTTTATATGCTTCTCAAAAAAGATGTATATATATGCATTACGACTAAAATGAAATCAACAAAATAAATCTTTAATGTATTATGTTTAAATTGTTGTGTAATTTGAATTTGAATCTCTAAGTTTATACCTATTTGGACTCTTAAATATGATAGATACACATATTAATTTAAGTGCAACGTGCTTCAAGGATATCCTCTCAGAATTTAAGGCTATAGATGTGATGCGAACGTTTCCATTCGTTTGCTAATTTGATATGGTGCCTAAAATGCATCGAAGTCTGTGTGCACTGCAATTTGCAATACTTGTTGATTTCATTTCACTATATTATTGAATATACAAAATCAACTTGTCATCGTAGTCCTAACAGAAGCTGTGACGTATTTCTAAGTGCTTGTGCTCAACTTTTCGCATACTTGAATATTCCTGGTAATAGTATCGAGATAATGCTTTACAAATAATTGTTTAGATAATGAAAAGCATTTTCAGCTCAATTCAAGTTTGTGATTAATTTTGACATTAAAAAGAACTAAAATCCAAAAACTTAGAAACTTCTATTTTAAACAGTTTTTTGCGTGAATTATACATAAACATTTCTACGTACATGTTACGCTGCTTGCCACTAATTAGTTTCCTACAGTTTTCTTCAACTGCTATGTTTAACTTTCAACTTTAGCTTTTTTCAAGAACAGAAATACTAAAAGTTTCATTCAAAAATGAATCATACAGTAGTTTACTCTAGATAGTTTATCCACATTTTCTTATTCGCTCAAAACCAAATCAAATTTATTAAAACATTCAGAAACTTGATATCTAACATTGTTGTGTATACTCGTAAGGTTTCTTCAAGAAATAAAGAAGTAGGAAAACTTATTTATTGAGATAATATCTGATTCTTATGGAATAATCAATATGTAGATAGCTTTATTTCTATCTTCAAATTTTAGTTTAGTCAATACTTTATTGAAAAAATATGATTCCATAGGAAATTCTAATTTTGTCTTTTTTTTTTATTTGTTCAACTTTTCACCTGAATTGTATAAACAAATCATCTATTCTTAAGAGAAAGACTGTAATACAAAAAAAATTCTCTACACGAAAAGATTAGCATCAAAGAAAGCTAAATTCGTGGGAGTTTTTAAGCATATCTTAGATTTCTTGTTTACTCCAAATTTTGATTCGATTCGATAATGACATAAAAAGTTGTGCAACATGGCTCGATTAATAATATAAAACTTTGTCAATATCATTCGCACATTGGATTGATGTCAATTCAAACTTACTTTGATAGCTCTATAATTACCAGTACTCAACTCGTTGACATCAACAGTCTAGCATTCTTCTCCCTACATATTGATATTCGAATGAAAAAAGAAGCACTACAGGTAACTACCTTTTTTTCTTTGCTACTATCGATTGAACGGTTGACGAGAGACTTTTCCATTTTCTTGATTGTGTTAGAAAAACAAGGTTCAGGAAATTTTGTTTTAATATCAATACTATTTAATAACAACGAATCGAAGTTACTAGATTACTCAGTCCACAAAACCTACGTTTTCTGGTTACATAGATTCACCGTCGATCAAAGATTAGAAAATATGTTTGATATTGAAAGTTTTCAACAAAAGAATGCTTATTCATATTCTTCGTGTTACCTGATGATAGGAGGCTATCATTGAAAGAAAACTGCCATAGGTTATGGCAATGTGTTTACACGGACACGAAAGTTCAGTTGGATATTTCGCTTGTAATTGTTCGAAAGTAGTAAGCGATGGTGATTGTATAGTAACAGCGACTGCTGTCTGACTCAAACCATTGAAGATTACAAGAACGAGAATGCATGAAATGAATAATATGATGTAGATACGACTTGCAACGATGGCCATTGGATAATATTTCTCCATTTGACTGACGGAAGATTCTTTTCGGAACAAGTTCATCTTCAATAACCAGTCTTTGACACGGACGAAACCGAACATCGTTAGATTTTGAGCACCTATAAAACGACAGTAGATAACAAAATCATAGATTATATGATGGTAAAGTATAGAGCGATACAAAAAACATTTTTTGAAAATATAAATTGTATGTGAGCTTTTGAATAGTTAATAACACATCCCATTACTTGTGAAGTGAAATAGTCTGATTTTTAGCATCTCCAGATATTTGAAATCGATGGAACTTAGAAAGAAAAGAATCTTTCTGTCTTGTTCATGGTATCTTCTCTATCACTAATTTGTAAGCAGAAATTAATGTTCGTCTTTTTCTTAAGACTATAATTTAACCACTGATTACTTTCTTTTTATGATCTCAGAAGGTAGTAAAAACATTGAATTTGCTAAGAAAATTGATTCTCTTCATCCAACACATTGATTTCTTCGATAATTCTTCTCTGTATTTTTTTCATGTCCACGTAAAACTATTTGTCAATTTAGTGCAATAAACAACTTAAAATAATGAACAACTTCAAGAGAAAAGATATGACGTTTTTGATCATGATAACACGTTAAATCGTCAATCATAGTGGAAAAAAATATAACAAAAGTCTATGTGTTCATGCCTACATATTTTTTTCACACGTTCATTTCGTATCTTATGGGTATGAGCGGGTAAGTAAGAGTTTAAACATCATTTTAAAGTGTATCTGTAGTCGAACTTAGAAAGGGAGGTGAAAATTTGGACTTACCAACTCAAAATGGTATCGTTGGATTACACTTACATAAATGCATGAGATATAAATGTTTCGTTTGCATCTATGAATTTTGAGTTTCTTTTGAATGAAATGTTGAGTGTTCTCGAATGTCCAATAGATAATTGGAGAATTTTAGTAGCTATTGGAAATATGATTTATGGTCAGTGGAATAAATGAATCGTCAGTAAAAACTGAATGAGCAGTAAATTATTTAAATAGTCAGTTATTAAAATGATTGAGTGTATGAATATGTTTAAAAATCAGTAAATTAAATTACATTAAAGGATAAGTATAAAAATCGAAATGTGTTATAGTGTAATCCTGCTCTCCCCTCACAAACAATGTCTTAGAGGCGACTAATAAAACAATCAAAGAAGATGAAACATTTGGAGTACGTCATGTTTTATCGATATTTTTGACAATGGCTTGAATTATTTTCAATACTCGATCAATTGAACAAGATTCATCCTTAATTACGCAAAATTATATGCTACAGAACCAACAATATCTATAGAATTAAGAAATTTATCATATCAATAGACTAAATCAACAAAAATCGTAGTTTGCCTTCCAAATGATGCTTCAAAGCAATGTTGTATTCCAGCTCGTGATTTACAATCGATCATACAAGCCAATTTATACAAATATATAAACACAAAATTGACAACCTTAAATCAATTCAAAAAATAACTTGATATTTGGCGTTTGGAAATGGGACATGGTTCAGATTGGAAAGCGTCAAAATGTAATTCACCTCTTGTTTATGAACTACACATTCAAACACCTTGTCGGTATATATATTCATTTGAAATATGGCAAACTACTACCACTAGCAAAAACAATAAAGATCGGTGAGAAAAGAAAAAAAACGGTAGATTGCGAATGCCTAGACCTATCTTGATAGTGCAATAACTGAATTTTCTTTTTCCTTTTCCCCTCTTATTCTGTGTATTTCTATTTAATGATCTTTTGGACTTCTTTTTATTTACTCTGCGTTTCCTTTATTTATTTAAATTCATTTTTCTTATACTGAATTAATCTTTATACGAATAAACTTATTTCTTCTACTGATGAAATCTGCATTTTCACTGATACTTATATATAAAAAACTGACCATCTTATAATTAGTTACTGACCATTGTATTACTGACAATTTAATATTTTCACTGTTTATTTATCTATTTTATTATTGACCATTTCATTTACTTTACTGATCACTTAAATGGTAGTCGTAACTATTAGCATATACTTCTCACAATTCGGAAATGAATCCATTAATTTATCTCGTTCTTTGAAAACAAGTTAATTCAAAGGTCAAGATTAATTGATTCTGATCAGCAATCTTGTGAGTAAGATGATAATATGTTATAATTGAATTCTAATCGAAGCAGCTACTCGACAGCAAATATCAAGCATTTCTGACATACATAAAAATGGTATTTCTGGGCTTTTTTGGCAGTTGATGCAATCATTTTTCAGATTTTTGAATTTGACTAAATGACCTTCAATTACTATGAAACCCTACGAAATGGTTTTCGGTCACGTCAGATCGATCAGTGGAGGCTATTTTCGGTTACTAATTGACTTCACATTATCTAATCATGATCATTACTATACTAGTCGAAAAATTTTTATTTGTCCGTAGAGCAAAACAACAATAAAACGGGCTTCATAGAAATTAAAAAGAATGCTCTGTTTATTGAGTACATATCTCTCTTTTGACTGAGAGGTCATAGAAAAAAGTCTTATTGACTTGTTCACAAAGAATATTGTCAGAACTTGCTAACATTAGTCACTACTTGATCGACTGATTTTTTTTTATCTATTAGGATTATTTAATTGACCATTTTCAAGTCATGAAAAATTCATGGCACCAGTCGATTTCGTTCTCAAGCTATCTGTGATATAATTAAGACTATTTAATATTGCAATGAAGGTCGGTCAAAGATGCACGATCTCGGTATCTAATGTTAATCAAAACAACTTATCAATGTTTACAAACTGTTGCATGTACCGAATGAAATTTGGATAAAGTTGCTAAAACTCTTAAGTGCAGATTCCTCACTAGAAGTTTGATGTTGTATTACATAATGATGCTCAAACGGCTACATCAGTTGCTATGACCGATGTAACTGCCAACTACTAACAACTTCAGATGCAGCTTATCTAGCTCTCAATGGGGGCTTCATGAATTACAAGAATGAACTATGAATGAAAATGGACAAAGATGTTGAACTTAGCCTCGATATACTCTCTAGAAATATTTACCTAATGTTTTTCGGGAGTTTCTACGACAAAAAAACAATCTGAATCTACATCTGAGAGCTCTTCTCATAAACTTTCGATTATGCATAGCAATGTATGTTGTTTTTAGAACTATGATTCATGCTCAAAAGGTTTTCCAATGAGGTATGATTTGCGACTTTTTAGATCTGTTTCATTGGTTTCGTGGTGTTTATGAAAATCTATCACATAAAGATGAATACTGGGAAATAAATGATATTGATGCCATCATCCTCGTTAAATTTTATCAAGTAGTAATTATCAAAAAAAAATCATCGAGTTAATACTGACTAAAGTGCCATTCAATAAGATTGTATCGTTAGATGGATTATTGATAAAACTTTATGTGTGAAAATAGGTTAAAGAAATTCACGAATGCATAGAAATTATAAGTTTTCATGGTATAAAAACAAAGTAGTTGCCGTTAGAAACAATGATATGCCTCAAATATGTTTTTACATATATTCGAAAACTAACAAATTTTCTTCAAGGCTTTGATTGTTAAAGTTTGTAAAAATGACACTGGACAATGATTATCAGGTAAAATCGTTTCGAAACTCCAATAAGTGCACTATTATTTCTACATTAGTTATACTTTTGTTCTCGATCTACTTCTTTAGTATTAAGGACAACAAACACATTCATAATAACTGACTTTTGTTTGTATAAATGAAATTTTCAAAAATTTATAATTGTTTTCATTTTGAAATAGTAAAATGATAAACTCCTCATGTCAAAGAGAAATCTAAAGAATGCTTTTTCGAAACAGCTCATACCATTTATCAAGCAACTTATCTATATAAGTTTCATGAGGAGATATGCTCATAAGCTTTCATCAGGAATCGAAAGAAAAAGTAGCTTATATCTTTACCTTGATCGAAAATCAAGATATACGTTAGACAAAAGTTTTACAACCTATCTTCTTGACAAACTCGTTTAGAAAAATATCTTGCATCTCAAACTGCTGATGAAGTATTATTTAAAGGATATTGCCATACTTGTATATTTGATCACTTCCGGATGATCTGTGCCAACATGTTGATTTCTCCTGTGGGGCATGACCAAATCAATAACGTATATTGAGAACCGGATTAAAAGGCTTAAAGAAACAACAAGACCACCTATGAGACCAACGACAGTTGTAACTAGATCTATAATATTCAGTCGCTGAACAGATGTGTACGTGCAACTGATCGGCGCACATGATTCATAGTATCCATTAAAATCACCTTGAATATTCCATTCTTCTACCATGAGTCGCTCGAATAGCGTGCGAAGATTGTCGGTAGGTGAAAAGCGCGATGGAATCAATTTGTTGAGCACAGGAATAGAAAGAATGAATGCAGACAAAGGTAATCTGTCTGGCATGTCAACATTGTACATTGAGAGAATAGTGTGGAAACAGGTCTGATCATAGAAGCATCGTAGATCGGATGCAAGCATACTTTCATAATGAGTACAAGCCAAGACTAAGCCAGGCACGGTCCAAACAGTAGTACCTGCTGTGCAGTTGTTTCCAAGAATGCACTGAAAACCTATATTAGCAGTTAGACATTCAGAAGCTACGCTACAAGCGCACACATTGAAAGCAGGTGGTGGTGGTGAATTATGGATAACCAACCATGAGTCATTGACAAACAATGGTTGATAGGTAAAGCCACTTTCGATTCCACTAGCAACCAATGACAAATGTATAAGTGATGACAATAATCCAATATTGTTTGCTGTTCGTGTCTGAAACGTGCTGATTAGCGAGTCTGCCCGTGCCTTGAATTCAGTCGCTAAAATTAACATTATGAAATCTATCACATTTCTTTGTAAACTATGTCGAACAGACAACAAGATAATGTACCAATTGACAAGAAAAAACAAGAGACGTTTCAGATAAAATTAGAAATACGGACATTTTTTTTTCTTTTCTCATAACTAATTTCGATTGTAGAATAAAAAAGATTTTTCATAAATAGTTTTCAAAGTCACCTACATGAAAGTGCATAAGAGCTGATAAATGTATCCTTGAAAAATACTGCTTGCGCGTCAGCAACTGTAGTAGTAGCCCATATACAGCTAAGTCCGTATGCGACAAATTTATAGTATCCAGCATATCGGAAATCGGTGACTGGTAAGGTTCGCTGTTCGAACGCATTGGAAAAATTCATTTGAAAGTAGCCGCGAATCCAAGTAGGTCTCATAAACACGCTTGTACAAATCTATAAATGTAAAATGAGAGTGATTCATGTTAGCTAAAACACCGAAATACGATTTATAAAAGTAATTTTAGTTGCTTCACAATTGCCTATAGAGTCGATGAAAACCATTCAGATTACTCGAATAAAAGATATTAGGTATTCAATATTGTATTTCTACTATTTTTGCTTCTGTCACAAGAGTGCAGTTTTCAATCGAAACATGATTTTAGCTGCTTTCTGTAGTTCTGAAAAAACTTTTGAAGTAATAGAGTTTTAAACTAAATTATTCGAGGAAAAAGAAGAAAGCACGAAAACTTCTATCCAATGCAGATTAATGTGAATACACAAGCTAAATGCAAATGAGATAATTCTAATCAGGCTAGTAGATTCAGTTGGAAACAACATTGCAAACTGTTATTGATTTTCTGCTTACTGAGTACAAAATAGTTCTGATCCAGAAATAATCTGTCTCAATAGCAGAAAATTGAACGAAATAGTAATGAAATTTACACAAAATAATTCTTTTCAATCTTACCATTAGAATAATTGACCTTTTTTGTCGTATAGCTTAACCTTTTGTAGTTCCTCACATTTCTGACACTTTCTAGACAATATCTGTTTTAAGGATTAACATTAGAAAGATATTAAATACCAAGTGAGACCTCTAAGAAAACAAATGTTCCTTCAGCGAACCACTTATCATCGGATTAGTGGAAACTTCATCCATCACAATCATTGTTTCACGCTCATCGATGCGAGAAAATCATTCATATTAAATTGTTTTTGTTCTCATTCAATCATGATGTCTCTAGTTCGAGTATCCGCTGCTTCACTTTAATTGTCGTTTCGTTGAATATCAGATTTGAATGTCTTTGGATTTTAGATTTTTATACTTATGAAAATAGAATATTTGGATGTCTAATATTTGTTTTGAAATTATTATCGATGATTCTCGATGTCTCAGCTGATTCAAATCTAGTTTCCAAGAATGGCTTGAAAATGTGTATCCCATTCATCGGAAGTTGCCTAAGTGGAGATATAATTTAATGCAGCAATCCATCGTTTTTTAAATAAAAAAAATTTAAAACTATGTACATACAAATCGGAAGGCATTGATTATCTATACCCTAGATGTTTAATATATAAAATAAAAAGCAAAACATCTAGTAATTGCTTCATTGCAAATTATGATAGAATAGCGATTAAGGCGCCATGCCGAGTACTAGATAAGGCAGCAACTTGTGCAGTACTGGACGAGATCTGAAAGTTACTTGTGTTAAATTTATCAATCGTGAGGAACATTTACAAATAAGAAAGCATCAGACGATGATTGTGATCTATGAGTTTCACTTTAGGTACATCGTGGTTTATTGATAAAAGGGGCGTATAATTTTTGTTTACTTGCTATCAGTTCAAAGGTGCAAGTGTTCTGAATCTGAGAAGGATGTTCAATTACTTATACAGAAGACAGGTTCAAGAATTTAGAATCGTTTGGGAGAGCATAATCTAGTGAGAAAACATTCATTGTTCTGTAATTTAAAAGCCCCTGAAAGTCCTATTCTCTCACTTAAGAAAGTGGAGTCTCCTAAAAGCATCATTATATTCATGATCGTCACAATCATTTCTATGTCACGGCATTTGTTAAATGGAAATCAGAAGCTAGACAATTTTCTGTACAAAACGTATGAATCCCGAACTTCAAAATCTTAATATTAACAGAAATTGGCAAACCATAGTCATTTTTGTAGATAGTCATTGATTTTTATCACAATATGGTTGGTTTTCACAATTTGTTTTAGAGAGAAAAGTAGTCTTATCATTCTTGGCTGGTTTTTTCAAGAGCACAAGTGAATATAGAGAAACATCCTTTAATTGTTCACTTTTTCTTACATAAAATTGCAGGTGTATTTCTTCATTTTCTTTGGTATCATACATTAGTGTTCTTTCAACGACTGTTTTCTTACCTGATGAAAGCGCAGGGAGGAAACAGTCATTATTTGACCTTGAGGTATAGCCACTTGAGAACAAGGACACGTAAGTGTTAATGGATACGAATTATGCAAACGTTCGAAGGTAACACGTGATGGATATGAAATTGTAACGGTCAGCGTATGGACAGTAAGCCACAAGTAAAATGTGAGAATAACGATACATGTTGCAAGTATAAGTACATAGACACGTGTAGCAAGAATGCTGATTCTATGATTGTCCGGGATGTCCTTATATAAAGCAAGATTTATTGTTAATTTATGCCATCTCTTTTATTGGAAGAAAAGTGTTGGGTTTGAAAACGGAAATAAAACAGACATTAACGGTATTATGATATAAGAAAAAGTTTTCTTTTGTAAATTTTCATCAGCTTCATGTCTTTAGAATTTTTATTTAGATTTCAGAAGCATCATTTGCCAATTCTCAATGTTAATCTGATGAATCTGTCATATGTTCTCTATATATTCTGGATCTTCATTATTCCCCGCTTCTTGATTTGGGTTAAAAAAAGCACGGCAATAACGTAATCGATTAAGAAGTTTGTCTTGTTCAAAAATGAACAATACTGGATGACCACCACAAATAAAAACAGAGTTTTATCACTATAGAATATTTGCTATTAGTAGTGATAGAAGCTTCAAATCGATCAGATAAGTTACTACAAGGTCATAAACAAGCCTAATAGTGAAGAGCAATGGTTTTACCATGAGATGAATACATACAAGATGTAATAATGTGTTTTTCACTAACACCAGAATCTATCTAAAATGTGATATCTCGCACGAACTTTGAAGCACATCGCTCCAAATCGAAAAACATTCCTAACTTTTGAAATAAATAATAACTTTCAAACGAAGTTCGGAAGTTCGCTTTTATTGAGAGTGCACGAGAAATATTTTAAGTCCACTAAACATATCTCTAAGGAAAAAAAGATTACGTCTGAAAGTTCAATAATCTGACAAAAAGTAAACAGGGTTAGATCCATTGAATTCTCTGCTTTTAAGAAATACTTCCGACGATCGTATGACCAAGTTTTTCTTCCAAAAGCTGTACTGTTCATATGTTGCATGATCGGATAACAACAATTAGTTTTGACTATTATTCAAGACTCACTGTCGAGTTCCCTCGACTTCAATTTCACAAGATCGCTCATGTAAATCCAAAAAACAGCATAATAAATTAGTATAATATTATTTTTATCTTTAATCCAGGACCGTTATTGTAGTATAGCTGATATTTCTCTAATAAACAGAGGCAAGCGGATGATGAGTTTCATTAGATCACTTCTGGGTACGGTATCAGTTTAGTAAGATAGAGCATACTCAGAAGACTGTAAGTGAATAGAATGTATCATGAAAACGAGACTCTTGGCTAACAGAGTAACCGATGAGCATCGAAAACTCCCAAGATGTCTTGAAATCAGCAGATATCAACGGATTTGAATTAGAAATATTACTGTCCTGTTATTCAAATTAAAAATGAATCTGAATTTTATTGTTATGTGAAAGCTGAACTGGTGCTATTTATTGATTATGTATATCTTGATGCCATCGTAGAGTATCCTTACTCTTCTTCCATACTACCTCTAAAAAAAAGTAAATAAACTTCTTATTTTCAGATGACACCAATAAGAGCAGATCAATTTTACAATCAAGTTTAATGAAAAGCGACTCTGGTTGCGAACTTGAACTTAATTTGGCATGTGAAAAGAGTGCCTTACCTTCTATTTACTAAAAAAATATTTTTACCGAACTCGCTCATCTCTGTTTGACGATGCCCACAGTGACTTAGAAACGTTTTTCTAGCTGTAGACTGTCTAGGCATCCCAAAAATTTAGATTTTCTGGTCGTGTTTTAATTATGCCAGACTTTTTAATTTGAAGAGTCTTTAGATTCTGTCGACTTCGCAAGAGAAGCAGTTCGATTTTAACATCTATTCACACATCAATGTATCTGACATGACAATGAAACAGACAACCCAAGCTTACATCGAAAACATTGAAAGAACGTATTTGTACTTGAACAAAATTGAACATTCGAACTATTTGAGTAGATCGTCCTAAAAGAACAGATTCCGTTGATGAAAAGCATAGCCGTAAATAATCAAATAATTAAGAAAGGATCATGAATCAATTAATATTCTGTAAATTATAAATATTTAATTCATTGACAATGTAGGAATAGTTTCACTATAGAGGAAAATTACTGACTTTTGTGTTTTGAATACATTATCAACATAGACAGCTACTGATCTACAGAACCCATGAGAGAGAGAGTAGAAATTCAGAAAAACATGTCTATCCGGAAGTTAATCGATTAAACACTATGGGTTTATTGATGCATATTCAAAACAGTTTTCATTTGACTATTGAAATTAGCTTCAAAAACTAGGCTTGTGTTAAAATCGGCCGCCATTTTAGTCTCTTAAATTGAGTGTATTGGCCTGAGCCCATCACAGGTAGGCCAATATTGTTTGAGGAAGACACAATATCTTCTCAAAATTTGTTGTCGGGAACAGAAATGTTCCAGACACTTGCAACACGGTGCAACAGAGTTGCTGCATGTATAACCAATGGCTACAGCGAAGTATGAAATAACAAACATTCGGCAAAAACTAAATTTAGTCAGATGTATATTAGTGAGAACCGTTCAAAAATTTAGTAACGACAATTAATACGATTTGAATGAAATATCACTCTGAACATCTCGTTTTCAGGACACATTAAGAACTCAAAACATGATCTTTCACCAGGAACTCAAGGAAAATGTCATAGTTTTTATAGAAAATGTCTTCGTATTATTTTTCGTTTACCATACACAAGTAATCGTGACTTACATGAATATCTGAAACTGCCAACACTTGCAAATCGTTTTNCAACTAGTCCACATGATCCACATTGCAGAAGTGGCATTTGAGCTGTTCGATTGCGATTTGAGCAAGTGGCATAGGAACAATGCTGAGCAGTCGATGGATAGCTGGATGTGCATGGAAACCAACAGTGAGATGTAGGACGAGCCCGATCACTCCAATCGATACCATATGAAACGCTATTGCAATTATCAAATGTAGACGGCATTGATGACAATGTCAATGATGTTGTTAGAATCCGCTGAGAGTCTCTGAAGATATAAAATCTTAATAACTCCATTGTTCTCCTCAAGCAATCCACACGATAAATACCTGTACTGATTCAAGACAACAGAGGGCGAATATTCGATTGACTGACCATCCAGTGTTGAGGAGCATCGATCTCTACGTCCAGATTCTGAAACTTCTACCATACAATCAGTGGATGAAAGAGATGAATGAAGCTGTTCATCATCATGGTCATTTGTATGACTAATCAAGAATCGATGATGATTGAAAAGCAGCAATGGAGATTGTGACGAATCAGATAGGGTCGGCGGTGTCGAAATCGGTTCTTCTGATTTTAAATCCTTGACTAAATTCAGACTCTCATTTATATTCAGCCGATGTGCATCACATTTGAGTTGATGACGAGTGGGTTCTCGATAGTGTTCGTATAAATCAGGTGATGGATTCATCTGCATTAATGTATCACAATCGCATGATTGACTGATATTATCCAAACTTCGTTGAATTATTGGATCGTCATTCCTAGGTACGATCAGCGTTGTCGTCACGGATAATGGCAATGTCATCGTAGTGGGAGACGTAATTTTGCGGCTATTCTTCGAAGGTTGATCAATTTTTGAGAAAGATAATTGATCCATGGGATTCGGTAGAAAAGCAAGAATTAAACCAACAAAGTCGAGACTTAACATGAAAGAAGAAAAAGACCATGACTAACTTGACTTATTGTCAGGAACATATCAGTATTGACGGAATCGAATAACACTCTTTGAAGTACGAGCGCAGGCGGAAATGGATGGGTCTTTGTCTTCTACCATAGGTGCGCTCGCACCTACTTGCACTCCGACTTTTCGCCACATTATTACCTTTAAAGTAGGATTTTTACTGCTCATTTCAAATGTATACTGTGTTTCAACGTGTTTAGGTCATTACCAACAAGCATTTTTGCAGATTTGAGATATTTTGGAACGATAACCAAGGAAGAATGGATCAACTTGAAGCTAGTACTACGCACTAATGAGGGAACCACCAGAGGTGACACCATCCGTTTTTACTCATTTATATTTCATTCGATAGAGTATATTCAGATAGTTAAAGGGCTGAGAGGATTTTTCCCCATGGGTCTTCCTTCGAAAGCTATGGCCGTTTTATTAAATTTTTGACCCATTCCCGGATATTTACGAAAAAAATCAAAATAGGGAATTTCGACTTGGTATTTCGCCCATAGATAGGCCTAATGGCCCTTAGAATATTCTGAAAGCTTCAGCTAAAAAGAATGTTCTTTTCTTGAGATATTGAATTTTCAAGTGAACTCGGTTTTTGTGACCAATCTGTGGCAGGCGACTACTTTTTGAAAATTCAATATCTCAAGAAAAGAACATTCTTTTTAGCTGAAAGTTTCAGGACATTCTAAGGACCATTAGGCATATCTATGGGCGAAATATCAAGTCGGAATTCCCTATTTTGATTTTTCGTAAATGTCAGGGAATGGGTCGAAAATTCAATAAAACGACCATAACTTTCGAAGGAAGACCATTAGAGAAAAATCCTCTCAGTCCTTTAACTAACTGAATATACTCTATCGAATGAAATATAAATGAGCAAAAACGGATGG
>CAJNSZ010002059.1:0-18437 GCA_905329745.1 Rotaria sp. Silwood2
AAACGCATTTAGGACGTCTTAGAATTTTTCGCTCGTTCCGAATATGGGCTCAGAAATTCTGTGTCACTTTTTGTTCGAAAGTAGTGAAGGAATCTTTGAAAGACCTAAAAAAACAGTTTGGACGAAAATGTTTTTCGTACATGCTCATTATTGGAATCCGAAACTAAATGTTGAAACTTTTGTTGATATATCAACTTGTAGAGTAAAACTTATTCTATAAAACGCACTGTTTTACTTTCTTTTTGTCTTTCAAGAAAGCACCTAAATCTTCGTTTTTCAATATGACCCTCATTTTGAAAAAATCGGCTTTTTGACGTAAGCGCGTTTTACGTAGAAAATAGTTTTTGAGAAAATGGTTATTAATTCAAACTATAGCTTAGTGCGATATCACGTTCTTTAAAGAAAAGTTCACTCGACAATATCGCCAACTCCGACAATTTTTAGGGTCTTCGCAAAGGGACTTATGCGAGTTAGTAAAAACCCTGTTTATTTGCCGCCCCAACCAATTTTGATGCTTTTCAAAGATTTCCTCACCCTTCTCGAAGAAAAACAGGCACACAGTTTCTGAGTCCATATTCGCAAAGAGCATAATATTCTGATCATGATCCATAGTTTTTCACTCTTCTCAAATATTTTCAAGCTAGCCAAAAACGAACAAACATTGCGTCTAGAAACTTCAGATCATCCGTTCCGTCCAAACTTTTTTTTGGGGGCTTTCAAAGATTCCTTCATTACTTTCGAACAAAAACTGACACAGAATTTCTGAGCCCATATTCGGAAAGAGCGAAAAATTCTAAGTCTTACTAATTGCTTTTGACTCTCACTAGTTGTTTCTGAGTGACTGAAAAATGAGCAAATATTTTGTACGAAGACTTTCTTGACATAGGTTAATGCTTAACTTAAGTGTAACATAAATTTTAACAAACAACTTCCAAGTTTTCCTATTTTTTTTCAAATATAATTCAGAATAAAGTTGCGTATTTTATTTTGAAATACGGAATATATATTTACATTGAACAAGATTTGAAGCATAGGTACTGATGACTGAACTCTTCCCTTATTTTATTGATAAAAACTGATAAATTGCATTACATTTGGATCTAATCAAAATGAATTTATATGGAAAAAACTATAATGTATATTCGCCATTATCTCGTTATAAGGACAATTGTCGTCGTTAGTTAAACAATTTTGATTAACATCATAACAACAAGTTTAATTCATATTCAGAGGATAAAACTCCGACATTGACTTCACATATTTCTTTTTAAATACGATATTGTTATACTTGAACATCACTGTAATAATATTACATAATTGTCATGATTCATTATGAAATTTCGCCAAATTTTCATAGTAAAGTCTAATTTGTTCTTGCTTTTGTTCATCATTGAGATGATGATACACCCAATATGATGTAACTTTTCTCATCTTTAGATAATCGTGGTTAATTTGTTTTATGGTATCATGAGAAAGATAAGCGTCAACTATAAAATCATTATGAATTGAATGTGGATCATTGTTGATAATCACCTGCTATACTAATTCAATATTTACATCTATCAGTTTGGACACCGGACGACTAGATCAAAGTTTCTAATACTGCTGCAAGTTTTTCATGAATTGTCTTTACATGTATTGCCAAAATACTCTGAATTTTAATATAATTTAAATCGAACTCATTATGCATTTTTCAAAAATTCTTTTGTTCGAATTGAATTTTATTTGAAAGACTATAAAATAGATTTTCTATATATAGAATTATAGACAAGACGTTCTACTGTTAAATATTAACTGATTTATAAAATTTCAAGCAGCATTGCCCAAACGTTTAGTTAGACCTGAATGTTAGCAGCGAGGGAAATCTATTATTTCACGATGAAAAACATCAAATAAGGATGAATTAGTAACGATTCACCCAAATGAAATGTTGTTATGAATCTTTATCAAAACGTTTTTTTTTAACAGACATTGAATCTTACCATGTTGCGATAGCACAACTACAGAGGAAAACTTGTTGCTTTTCTAGTTAAGAAAAATGATTCGTTCATTTTGAGCAAGATTTTCTTTTGTGAATTGATCGTAGAAAAAAACTGATTGAGGATCTCAAAAATACTATCTAAGAAGTCTAAGAACAGCAAAAATGTACAAATCAATTCAACTAATCTGCTAAAAAAATGTTGATAAAAATGTTGAGATTTTATACTATATTGCCAGGAAATTGCGTATAATAAGAAAATGAAAATGAATTAAAATTCTAGTATAATACTTTTATAAAATAAGCTCATTTTAATTCAAAACATTAAAGTTACACGACACGATGTATTTTATAATAACCCAACGTTACTGAATTTTATTTCATATTCTTAAACAATATGACATGTACATAGAGATGAAGTGTGTTTCATAAGAAACTTATCTTTGCGTTGCGTTCGGCGTTATTTCGAAATGTTATTGCTCAACATGAATTTGGTTTCAACTTAACATACTATTTTATTCTAACAATATACGGAGGTCCGAAAGTGATGGTTTATCTGAATTTCTCTGAATATAACTTCACCATCACTATCCCATGACCTTCTTTTTTGTTTTTCGTTACATGACGATAAAAATAAAGAGGCAACAACATTTATATAATCTGAAAGGAATTCAAATATTTTAATATATGCAATTAAATAAATTATGCTTTTTTCCTCATAGATTTTCAGTTAAAAATGAGACCATCACATTAAGCAATGAGGGTGTGAATATGCGTCTAAGCCTGGGTATTCATTTCACCATATCAAAACCTAAACCTACATCTATATCCACATTGACACCTTCACTATATAAACGCTACATGTATTGCCAATACCCTTTTATTGGATTTTAGAGGCATACAGTAATGGCATCATTTGCACATATTTAATGCCAAAAAAAAGTGTTCGATAGTGATCCGAAAATTTCGCCTTTTGAATAAGATCAAGTGAACAAAGAAGGAAAATCTTTTTTTCCTCGTCAACTTCAATAATTTATTTCATTGAGTTTTTCCAGCTCTACAAAGAAAAAAAAATATCCCTATCAAACATGTTTCTGTAGTTTGATTTATAAGCTACTGACCAACTTCTTGTGTATGCTAGCGCACGTCACACCTGTCATTCACATGTGATGAGCATCATGATACTCTTATTGGGGTACTTTTCAATCAACTGAGCATGTTCATCGTGTATACTAAGGAAAAACTTCAATAACATTCACAAAATCGATTTCATGTCATGTATATATTGATGCAAGAAGCAATAAGCTCAATCAATGGTCCAAGCCACATGTGAACAGTGAACTAAGAATTAGTCCAATAGAATAACAGTAATGATACATTTTCTCTGCAAAGAAATATTGTCACGAGATTGGTGGGATAAATACTTTATACCAGTGTTTCGTAATTATCATTACCCTAAAATAGTTTTAATTTAGACTTTTCATTACCATCGACTACTTGCCTTTGTCCAAATTCGATATTTAATTAAGCACAACAAATAATTGAACGCGAAGCACTACGTAAAAATAAACTAAGCAAATAATATTTAACATTGGCATTCGTTCTATTGATATCGCATATACCGTTCTCTTTTAATCCTTGTTAAAAGCACAAATCAAACTTTTTATAGTAGATTATTATAAATATGCCCTACGCACATAATCAAGATCTGCATCCGTGCCAAGATATAGACGATGATCTCTAACATGTGATGCTGGATAATCACAAAACCTTCGCAAAAGTACATAAACCGTGTGTTGCCTCATGCAAACCACATTCTAAATTATAGTGTCATGCGCCAATAATGAAACTAGACAGAAAATAAACGACAGATCAAACGAAAGGCAGATGAATGTAGTTAGGTACGTATTAGTTTATTCACAAATGATATTTTCATAAATGTATAGTGGATTAAAATCTTCCTATAGTCTGCAGAGATGTTGAAAATTATAATATATTTGTGATGAATTCACTAGTGCATACACTCATTGTTGTGATCGATCACATTTTATATCACAATTATCTTCTTTGTATTCTTCATTTATTTCTTTTCCATTTTATTTTGTTTTTCTTTCATGAACATATAAAAGAATGAATGGCGAACTTCTTAAAATGCATTATAATATTCTTCATCGTTAAGGTTAATTATATTGGAATGTTTTTGTCCTTTTCCAAAAATGTCAATACAGAAGATTGAACTGTAACGATCCTACAAAATCTTTCAACCGTTCAACACAACCATAATAACCTTCTCGTGGAAAATACATTGTCCAATTCATTTATCTTGTGCTTGTAGACTTTCTCTTATGTATATATTTCATCTGGAAACTACTTCAATTGAATTGAATACCAAATAAATATAAGTTAATCGATGATATTAAAAACAATACATAAAATTATAGCTATCTTTTCATTTTAAAAACATTTATATCATCATTTACGAATGAACAAATGAGAAATTATTTAGAAAAATCAACCATTACTTTTTGTTAATATTTAATATGATAATAAATCTGTCCTGACGACAGCTAGGTCTGTAATGAATGAAAGAGATCCTTAGAATACTATGTTCCAATTTAAATCATAATTTATAATAATAAGAAAAATACTACATAAAAGAACAAATTGAACTCTTACCAGAGTCAGACGCACACTGAGTCAAACAAAAACTTCATTCAACTAAACTTTTGAATATCAGCTTTCAGTATTATTTATGTATCAGTCCAATATAAATATTATCAGTAAAACTAACCTCAAAGAAAACAAAAACATGTAAGACAAATATCGTAAAAAACGTAGTGGATAAAGCCATAAGGACAACTTGTGATCTTGGAACGCGATCGACGAGTTATTATAAAGATTTAGTTTTTTAGATTTTATACCTATATTGAGCAAGTCGGATCTATCTTTTGCGGCATGCTACATATTTTGACTACAGTAGAAGAGATCCAAAATTTAGAGTACGAATTCTGCATCTTCAACTATTTCTGTTTCTATCATTGTGCTTTCGTATTTGCTAGCAGCTATGCACTTCATTTATCTTCATTTTTAGTCATGCGTTTTATTCCAGAATAAAAACCGAGGTTTACGGCAGAAAAAGGAAAACATTTCGGAATAAAGTATATTATGAGAGCTGCTGTAATTCCATGGCTATGTGCTGCTTAAATCAAAGCATAGCATTCTAGAGATCTCTTTTATTCGTTACAGACTTTAAGTACTGTCAGGACAGATTTATTATCACATAAAATATTAACAAAAAAGTAATGGTTGATTTTTCTAAATAATTTCTCATATGTTTATTCGTAAATGATGATATAAATGTTTTTAAAATGGAAAGTTAGCTATGATTATATATATTGTTTTTAATATCATCGATTGACTGCCGTTTATTTGGTATTCAGTTCAATTAACGTGATTTCCATACAACACATACACTGTAAAATATATTTTGCACCAATTTCATGATGAAAGATATTTCCCATACTTTGATCATCTAATAGAAAAACAATACACATAGTGAAGCTGTAGCATACAGTACAATGATTGTCAAGTCAGTAATTATCGATAATAATTTATGTTTATTGTTCGGTCTATAGAAAAGTGTGCACTTCAACATTTCATCGGGTAAATTTTGGTCTTAATTGTATCTGTTGAATGTCGACCTAGAATTCGCCGCAAATTCAGATGAAAACATATCGAAGTTAATCTGGTATAGCCTAATGACGGTGATGAAACTATTGCATGCTACTCAACTTTTTTTCTGGCCAATTCATACTGGATTGAATTTCAAGTTTTGGAAAGTTCTCTCAAAGTGATGCAACTATCGTATTGCTCATTATTCGTGTTGTTATAATTGATATGGAGCGGGTGTGTGTAGAGAAAAAAAGAATACTCCCACCTAGTCATCAGAAGTTCATGTTGTCATTACATAAATAACAAAAACGATTTCTTTTTGTTGTAGAAGTGTTGCCAACTGTTATCTTATGCAACTATAAAAATATCAAGATATTAAGAAAACTAAAAGTATGTGGCCTCGTGTAAAAAGCGAACATTATTGCAAAGAAATTATGCCTTTATTAAAGAAAACTAGACGAAACAAAGTGTGTGAGTCGAAGTTAAAAGAAGATCCGCATCAATACTCATACCTGTGGCCATTTGAGCACCAGCATCTACATTTACAATCATAACGAGATTCTAGCATACAGAAACACTCACACCCTTATTTTCAAAAGAACTAGGAGGCTAATTGACACACTTAAATGCACTAATTCTTCGTCGGTGAATTCTGCCATTGAACCAGTTGATTTTCACGGATTTTCCGTCGGTTAAATCAAGAGTTCCAACCAATCGATACGATTCAGTTGAAAAAAGATTCGACCGGCTCAAAGCTCTGAATAGCTTCGAGATGAAAACGATTTCCGTTCAACCGAAATTTGTTATTTCACTATGTTTATCTGCTTAATTTGGTGGCGTTTTGGTATTTAAGAATGAATGATTTATATGTTTATTTCTATTTCACTGTCAATGCATTGTGTACACTTCATATGACAATATCGATAGACCTAACTTTTATATTAAGAAAAAAACAACATTATCAAGTGTTTTCAATTGAGTTGAATGACAAGCAACGAGTTTTACACATAGTTTTCTTTGTTTCTACGCTGTGAAGTGTTTAAAAAACCAGCAGAGCAAGTGAAAAGAATTTGTTGACTTGTTTAGTATGAAGAATTCCAAAACTCATCTTTCAGACGACTAATGGCTTTATGTTTTTATTTTTGTTACGAGAGATAATTAAAATAAATCTTCCTTCTGCAATGATACTGGAGCACATGTTATTTGTCGCATATAGGGATGATGATTTCGAATACAAAGTTAGAATAGGGCAATCTTCTAAATTGCCGTACTTTGCTGTTTACTATTAACACAAGTGTTAAAAAACGCTGTTGATTAATGTGGATTTTGCAAGAAAGAAGAAGTCATCCTTTCCTTTAAGTTGTTATTCACTAAAAATAAAAGCAAAATCTTGTTATAAATGTGTACTGCTCATAACAATACCAAATGCAAACGTAGATCAAGGCAATAATTTAAGAGTGTACGTCTCACTCCCATTCAAGTCATACAAACGTCTTACGTGTGTAGATGATAATGATTGTTATTAATTTTGAGTTGCTGGAATGAGAAGCGACAATCTATATAAAATTACGACTCCATAGAGAAGTGCAGATTATTAGTTCAAGAATGAAATTCTTTCTGCTTATAATCTTGTTTTTCTGGATTCAATCTTTATCATACTCCCATTGAAGGTTTGGCTTATCAACCAATCGAATATTGTATTCGCTGTGAGCTTGAAAAACATGTACTACACAACATTGATAAACACTACGCGTTTACATTTGAAACTTTATACACGCAAAATATAAGCAGCGAAGAATTGTATAAATGGTCAGCATCTGTGAATCTTATTGAAAATTATGAAATTTATCTAGAAAATCATTCAGTACCAAGTAAAGTTTTATTTCATAATTGCACATATTCATGGTTTGGCTCTCATTGCGAATATAATTTCGATAAACCAGAAGCTTCTTTTACAAAACAAGTCAAAAAACGTTTTGAAAATAAGGCATACAATTCTAAGAACCCCTATATACTACCCTGCTATACATATTTACAATGTGATCGTGTAGAAGATCATAGTCAAACACCAGATGCATGCCTTGATTGGTAGTGTGAAATATGTGATGGAAAAGTTGACTGTCTCAATGATGGACGAGATGAAGAATAATGTTGGCAATTGAAGATAAACGAGTGGGATAACTAGATGGAATTCCGATGTCACAATGGACTGTGTATTCTTCTAGACTTTCTAAATGATGATAAAAAAATGCTGACTGTTTGGATTGAAGCGATGAGTATATCTCTATATGGATTCGACAGCACAGCTTATTTTGGGTAGTATAGAACGCTGCTATCAAGATCCTGTTTTTCGATATGAAGAACAGATATGTCGCCAAACAAATTATAATCAACAAAGAGTCGAGTGTGGTGATAGTTCATGTGCAGGATTATTTAATTATCCTTGCAAAAATCGTCGAAATCAAATATTAATAAGCGCATTTCTTGCAGGAACCAATATTTCAACAGAATTTCGCCAGGCTATTGACTGCTTAACGGGTATTTCACAAGTCTTCTTTCTGTTTATGTCAATGTGACTAAACAACATTGTCCACCATTAATCGAATTTCCACCTATATTATTCGGTTATGTACGCTTCATTTACAATAATGATTAGTCTCACGCGAGTATATCGTCAATAAATATCTTAATTTTAGAAATAGACACGTGCATGAAAACGACTTTCCGTCTTTTTCTACACGAACTTGAATTTGTTATTAGAAAGAATTCAAATTCTTCAAGAAAAAAAATTGTTTCAGATTATATTTTACTAATATATATTTATCTCAGAACTCGAACCTATTTGAGCTCTGTGGTTAGTACAGATGACTCAGACACATCAACATTATCAAAGTGCATCGAAATCGACTCATTTCTCATAGTTTTAAGAGATTCCAAAACTCTTCATCTTTTTTGATGCAATACACCATGATACACTACTTTAAAAAAAAACCGGAGGTTTTTGTCCGATTTTAATCACATTGGATACTACTCGAAGTCATGCAAAACCTGTAAGCAAGCATCGATAAATTATTAGAGCATTGTGAGCATTTCTAAAATGATCAAGACTCTGACGGATAATCTTAGATTAATCAAGACAAATTTCGAACATGATAGTCATCAAGTGTGACTGTAGTCAAGGCTGAATATTCTTCTTAAACTTCTTTTTAATTGAAAACGAGTGATCAGCACATAATAGGACAGGTGCTAGTACTATTTATCGCGAATATAGTACATATCTTTTGTGTACCCTTACAGACATTCTAATCTACTAGTTGATCATTTCCCATTCGGTCTCCGGTTTTGCCTGTCTATCGCATGGCCATTCAACTGCGTGTTCCACCAACAAAAACTATTTCACACGTACATGAAACACAAAGATGTGGAATTCATGGTCGCTACTTATGAAATATGTGAATAAAAATGTTACGTTTTGTCATTGTGATAAAGGATGACCTGGATTATATTGCGACATTCAATATACATGTAATTGCTCGCCAGATTCACTTTGTCTCGGTTTCAATCTATGTTTGTGTCCTTTGAAAAAATTTGGTCCGCGTTGTTATCTAAAATGTTCGAAATGTTCATGTAAAAACGGTGGATTCTGTTCATGAACTGATGAATCTATTATTCAGTAGAATAACTTCTGGTGTACTTGCCCAGATGGGTTTTCTAGTCGCGCTTGTGAAATAAACGGCACAGAAATTTTTATCTCATTCACATCAGATTTGGCAATACCGTCATCTATGCTTCTTCATTTTGTCCAAGTGCACGAGCAACTGAAGTATCACAATCAAACGATGATCTTCAAAAAGATTGTACTCGATCAAGACACAGTTATGATCAATAGGAATGATCCATTTCATATATTTTCCATTGAAATTTTTAATGCTACTATTGTTGCAATGCATCTTTGTCGAATGAAACTTTATCACATTCCATGTCGACAAAGAACAAATCTGGCATGTTTCTATGATGAAAGTCAAATGTGCATTTTGCAATCATGATCTTCGACAAGCCAATTGTTTCAAATTCAATCATAATATGACATACAACTGTAAAGGACGAAGTCTATGTGAAAATCAAGGTCGATACTTATACAATGAACCTGAATGTTCAGTCTCATCTATGTGTATGTGTAACGAATGTTCCTATGGTTCACGATGTCAGTTTTCAACAAAACGTATTTCCCTTGATATCATTCTTGGTTATCAGATACGACCAAATTTATCCCTCAGTCAACAACATTCGTCCATCAAAATGACTACTATAATCGTTACCATCATGTTAATATGTGGTCTTGTAAGTAGCATTTTCTCTATTATGACTTTTCACACGAGAAAAAAGCATGAAGTTGGTTGTGATTATTATTTTCTTGTTTCATCATATGCTTTTCTTATTAAAGTTCTGATGAATATTAGTGATTGGTTGAATGCCTGTGTTGGAATTAACCGTTCTATTGCTGCTAGTCAAGAGAGTAATTTCAACAAATCAAAACATAAACGAATTGCTAAATGGATCACTATTTTGACTTTTATCTTGATTATTACAACTAATTTACAAGACCCTATATATCATCGTTTGATTGATGACAAAGAAGAACATCGAACATAGTGCATTTCGACATATACATCATCAATGCAAGTTTTCAATTCAATTATTTTACTTCTACATTTCCTGTTTCCATTCATTCTGAATATTGTTTCGGCTTTGGTTATTATTTTCAAGGTTGCTCATCACAGTTTCACTCCTCAACAACAACTATCCTATTGGAAACAATTTTATAAATTGAAACATCTACTCATCAGTCCATTTATTTTAATAATTTTGGCTTTGCCTCGACTTATCATTTCATTCATATCGGGATATATGAAATCGCCTAGAAATTCATGGTTATTCTTGTTCAGTTATTTTATTTCATTTCTACCACCTATGCTTATTTTCATCATTTTTGTACTCCCATCGAAAACGTATCAGAAAGAATTTAATGCAATAATCAAACGTATGAGAATATATCTACCTAGTCAACGAAGAAATAAATGAACACAATTTTAGATAATATTAATAAAACTACTGAGAACTCAGTATTGTTTTCATAAATTGTTATTATTAATATTTTTTCCTAAGTATAACAAAGGAATAAGAAAATTCAAAAGATGAATAAATAACAAAGGTATCCTTAGTTATCTATCTTGTCTTGTCTATATATCTCTACTCCAGTTGTTTGAATACTGATTCCGTGAAAAGATTCGTTTTTTTTTTAAATAACATTTTCTGAGTAGAAAATAGAAAGCTGCATTTTTCACCAATGGACTAAGCCATGCTCGAGACGTCGATCTGTATAGAATTCATTAGATGGAAGAAGACTTCTCGAGGGAAACATTTGACTTTTTTTCTATTTTAGTAATTTTTCACGATAAACTTAACTCCAATTCTGTCAACATGTATGTATGGGTGTAAGTGAAGCGAAGATCAACATTCACATCATCAGATCTTGTTCTCATATCGCTTATATCAATTTTTAATCTGGTCATTACTCTGAGGGATATAGTAAGTTTGGTAATTACGTGTTGTTTCAGTAGCTTTTGTGTTGAACATGAAACACACTGTTGCGAAAAGATTTCAACAGCAAAACATGATATTCATAGATTGTTTTATCATGATCTTCATAAGAATTTTAGTATGGATCTCACAGATTGCATTGCAATAAGATTCATAAATAAAAATATGAGTTTTGGATCTAATACAACCATCAATGCCAACACCAAGAGATTCAATTAAAATAAAATATAATTTTACTCAAAAATTCAATTTCGAAACAAACAACCCTAATGGCTCGTCCTTAGACAATTAAAAACATTTTGTTTTATAACGGTTGTTTCTCGAAATTTTTCATCTAAGAAATTACAATGTTTTTCTAATTCTTTATAACAAAACAATTCTCCATTATCTATTTTGACAGTCGTAGAATACGATTCTTACATGTCTTTATGAGATTGTAACGCTTAGATATATTTTGACACGATCGCTACGGTCGCAGTTGTCTCTTTTTCTTTACATCATTCTACGTTTAGTAAAGCACATGATTGTCTGAATTTATCTCTAGTAGAATTCTGATTCAGCCTATAAAATGAGCATAGCTTGCATTATTCTATTTTTACGTGTGGATTTCAGTGTACGTGTATTGGTGTTCTCTTCAATCATATTCACACGCATGCTCTTCAAGCAGCAGGCTGTCAGTACTGTTTAAACAAAGTTAAATCTGCTATTTCACGATGGAAAAAATCAAACCAACATGAGTTAGTGAAGATTTGTCTCAAGAGATGTTATTATGAATCTTAGGAAAGAGCTGTTAACAGATATTGAATGTTGTCGTGTTGACATAGTAAAATTACAAAGGAAAAGTTGTTGCTTTACTAATTCAGGAAAAATGATTCGTTGATTTTAAGCACATGTTTATTTCTTCAGATATTAACAATCATCTGAACCTATACAGATTAGTCATAGTTAGAATCACTGTCATGCTCGTCGTAGAAGAATGGAATTGAGAATCTTACAAGAAAAAACTGTCATAAAATCTAAAAACACTAGTAAAACATGCGAATCAATCTAATTGATATGCTTAAAATATGCTAATTTAAAATCTATAGATTTTTTTTTATATTGCTGGAAAATTGTATGTAATAGGAAAATGAAAATAACTTATAATCCCACTATAACACATTTATTAAATAAACTCATTTTAATTCGAAAATAAAGTTTTATTCGAATGATGTGAATTTATATATGACGATGTATTTAATGACAACGCAACATTATCGAAGTACTTCTTAATATTCAAAAGCAACTGTTGTCTACACTAAAATCTACTCGTTTGTTGAGTAATTATTTGAAGAATATGATATACACATAGATAAAAAGTGTATTTCGTAAGAAACGTTTCTTTCTTGCTTGCAATGTAATGTCGAAATTTTATTACTCAATATCAATTTCATTTCAACTTAACATATTAATCTATTCTAACAACAGACGGAGGTCCGAAAGTGATGGTTTATCGATAAACAACAAACTTTAACTTCACCATCACTACATCATGACCTTCTTTTTTGTCTTTGATTATTATGCAACAAGCAGAATGAAACGAATACATTAAAATAATCAGAGATGATGTTCAACATTTAAATGCATGCAACTATTTAAGTTGTATGGCTTTTTTCTTAATAAAGGACTATTATATTTTTTAATCTTCAAAAATTAAAAAATCAACAATCATACCCACCATCTTTGTTATTCTTTCTATAGAATGTTTGTCACTAAATGAAATATTTCAATATTGTATATGCTCCGTTTTTGGTAGTACGAGGAAAGAACATATTCACATTCACATCCCATACACAATCCTCGTGAACGATATTATACTGGTATATAAATACAATGAAATGCTCAGATGGTGTATTATTTGTAAATGCTAAACGGCAAAAAATGAGACTTTAATTTTTCCTTGTTTTTATTATTGTTGACTTGTCTATGATGTCTGTTAGACCGTTAGCATTGTGTCAAACAATAAAAAATGTATCTTGCTAATCTTCTAAAGCATTATTCGACCATTTCTTTTTCATATAGATTTTGACCTTTTATATTAAAAATAGCTTATTTCTTATAAGACTTGCAGCATCTACCTGTGCGTTCTCATGCGAGTAGGAGGATTTTTTTTTTTGAGTTTCAGGAAATTTCAGCCAGATTACTGTCTACATGAAAACATTTTTACATAGAAAATTAGCTCATCAGGGTTTTCTTTCGTGATAATCAGGATATAAAGTTCATGCACTTTGACATGCGCAGTTTGCATATTACATTTTGTTTTACTTTATGATGTCTTCCAGATGTGGACAATATTAGAACATTTCTTCTGTTTGCGTCACTGTTTAAGTCAACTTTTCTTTCATTTTTCCTAATAAGCGTGATAAACTGTTTGTCACAAGTCACGATGAAAACGTCGAAGGCAAGATAACAAGTAAGAAAACATCATTATCCTATTAAGCCTCAATCTAATCTATCATTCTCATCCTTACTTTCGACTTGTCCTCTCAGTGATTTCATCACTATTTGACGTACCTAGTGCCATGTTATATGAAAAGTAAACAACATCGAACATATTTTGAGTTCGTAGTAGCTTGTTTCATTTTTGGTTATTTGTAATATATTCATTCTGAAAAACTAATGTATATTTTTTTTTGAAGATAGTATGAGTGCCTAAGTGTAAATGGCTGTTCACCTTTCCTTCACATGCAAACACATTCTTTCAGCAAATATCTGCTAAAATTTGCCACAGAACTTCGTTATCAATTCGTTTCGCAAATTTTGTGACTTCGAGCACTTTTGTGAGACTCATCTGGTCTCGGTCTTTATATTTGCTAAATTAATCGATAACGAAAAGTGCTGTAACAGACTTTGAAAAATATAGAATGGAAGAGCAAAGATTTTTGCACACAATGCAAGGTCATATAATATTTTACCACTAAAACTAGCAAAATAGTATATGAATCTTTTAGCAGAGTTGAAAACATTTCTTATTTCCTATGCTCATCACTACCATGAACAATAAAGACTTAAAAATAATGATATAATTAGTACAGTTACATATACCAGGTGATCCAAAAGTTTTGCAACATTTTGTATTTTTGACATATCTCAGTTCAGACAAAAGATAAAATCTTGAATTTAATTTTGGAAGATGTGCAATTCAATTCTCTAAAAAGTTGTATTTAGCTTACTATAAAATAATATACCTGAATCTTTCTATGGATCAAGTAGTATGATGATATGAAATGCATATATTTCCCACATATTCTTTTATTGAATTATTTTTTCTGTACAAGCGAATGTTTCGCTTTTAGAAATAATAGACGAAAAAATAGCTCTTCAAAGTTTCAGTCGATTGCTTATATATTTAACATTCATTCATTGTATGAGACACAATTTTTGGCAAAGCAATATATTAAGAATCGTCAAATTTTCTTTGTATTATCCATCGTCAGAAAAACAACTCTTAAAAACATGACCGGTGTATACACTATACTTACAGCAAGTATCTTCGAACCTTGATTATTACATGTCTCGATCAACTCACAAATACCAATATTGACTTTTTTTTCATATGAACAAAATGATGAATTCATTTTTTGTATGATGATTATTTTACGACTGTGCCAAATCAATGTATTACAGGCCAGCTTCATTGGTATCTTGAACAAAATCAAAAACTGCACTGTTGTGAGCATTAAGAAACATATTCTAGAGATTGGAATTTTTCAGAAGGCTTTGATATAATTCGGAGCAGTGTAAAGTTTATATAATGGGTGTGGGTGTGGATGTTGCTCTTACCTGTTGACCCACATCCACCTACATTTTCAAGATATTGGTATGATGAACGAATTAAGTATTTAAAATGGTGAGAATTCCAAAACTGAAATTTAATGAATTTGTTTATCATATTTTGTAGCCAAACACTTATTTTTATCTTTATTTTTCTTGAACGTAAATGATTTTCTTTTCACTTAGTTCTTTGATATTGAGATATTCGTTTAGTATTAATTGCATACGAGTAATATTTTTTTATCGGTTTTTCTTTATCGTATACATACAGTTATGCCAAATGAGTTGAATTTATTGGATTAACTAATACATGTTATTTTTTAGCTATCTCAACACTTATAATGCCATTGACATGAGAATTCTGTTAAGGTTAAAATGCGTAAAATTATTTTTAACAAATTCTGTTAGAAAAAAAGTTATAATTGAAATAAAGCCGTGTAAACAAGATGAAATAATTGATTCAGGCAAGAACTCACAAAACCGAAACTCATAAAACACAATGAATAAAAAGATTTTGTGTTTTTTCGTTTATTGTGTTACAAAAAAATTCGATTCAAATTTTTATCAACATTAGTTATGCGTCTTGCGTCATCAGTTCTTACTACAAGTTCTTATACTCTAATATCAAATATATAGCCTAGGTGTTTAAAAGTCACGTATATTAGGCACCTATTCCTCTAAACAGATACTTTAGAAAAAACTGTTCTTTTTATATTTCATTGAATACTCAACGCTTTCATGTCACAAATATAAAAATTTGAGGACTGATAGATTATGCGGAAGAACACAATCAATGAGATAAATCTGAGTATCAATATGGATCAAGTAAGTAAAGAATAATAGAATCGGTTGATATTTACGTGAATCCAGTGATAAAGCGAATTCATTCAAGTAGAAGCTCGAATGATGATCTATAATTATTTATATGAGTCTGATGCACTATGATTGAAAACATCTAAACTTATTCAATAAAAAGAGATTCTATCGGAAGTAACTGAAACATAAAGCAAAAGCGAACAAATATAACATTTTATGACTTCACAGTAACATCTAAGATATAATGTCAGAGATTGAAGTAGCAGGCTACAATACATCGTAACCCTCCACCAACACGAAATAGAAGCCCATTTGGCTTCTAATTTGTTTTGCAAGTCAAAAGTTTCAGAGTGAGCTTCTATTGCGATCAAATTTCTTTTATATTGTAGCGATATTTTAATTAGTTTACAAATATAGAAGTGCTCAGCGATCGACGTTTCACAATTTTTAGATTGTGTGATCAGTTTCTGAATACTTTCATTGTTTCCGTAGAATGAAAGATTGAGTGTCAGTTCTGTCCTGGTACTTTACAACTAAATAGACAAATTAATGAGTTCTTTAGACAGCTTTTCACATTCAAATGCTCATGTCTCCAACATTCGGTACATTCTGATATAAATAAGAATAGTTGTAGTTAGCACAGTATCTTAGCTAATAAATTATACAACTTTATCGTTAGAATAATTGAATTTATCAGTCAGTCTATCGATGTCGATAAAGACCTAAAGTCTGGACTCAGTTTAGCAGATATGCACCTCAAATATAAAAAATATTCTTTTTTTCTTTCTAGCAAAAAGTGAATGGTTCTCGGTAGCCTTTTCGCCTTGCCATAGGTATATTTCCAGTCGAACAAAATCATTCCTCTCCAAATTTGTAGCAATAGTAGCTCACATTAAGATATAGTTTTTGAGAAAGTTTAATCTTTCGAAAACGTTCTATTATGGAGATACGATAACATTACCAAAATTTACTATTTGTGACGAAGTAAAAAAAATTGACAGAAAATTCAAGGACTTCACTTTTCTCGGGTTTCAAAAATACGTCAACAAATATCAAAAAATGTTCTAACAAGAATAAAAATATAGAGCAGTGGATGCTCTATTTAATTGCATATGAAACAGTTGTTTTCATGCTTTGAAACCTAAAACACTAGTGACTCGTTTTAGAATCATGCTAAACAAAATTTGTCTCATTTTCACATTAATTTAATGCATATTATATTTTCAGAATAATTCTTCTTCAACAAGACATATCGAGCTGACAATTTTATGGTGAATGTATCTCACTCACTTCTACTAGCTTTCCCAATTTCATTAAATTTGGACACCATTTTGAAAAGCAGTGGTGTCCTGTTGTATTGTCTAAATTTCGAAAATCAATTTTTTTCCCAAGTCCATCATCTCAAAAACCTTGTTTTTTTTCTGAGTATTTTCGATACAATGTGTTTTGATAGCGTTTTAATTGAAATGAGTCAAGCATATTCACTGCATTACTTACAGTTCCCTTCCAATCACTGCTTGTCATCTTGTCTTTCTTTTCATTTCTGTCTTTTTTTGCTTATCTTTCTGTTTATGTGAAGAGACAGCTAAACCAATGAAGCGAAATAATAAAATCATACTGAAAATTATCCACAGTCAATGATACCAGCTGTATTCGTTTCTTTAGAGAATCAACATGATATGACGATTACGTCTAATTTATCAATCAGAAAAATCCAGGGAATTTAGATGATTTTTTAAAAAAGTGTGGGTGGTCATGTGAGCGATAACAAGATTGATATTCACATTTCCTACCCACACCCACCCACACTCACACCCACACTCCACACCACACCCACACCCTATTTTTAAGGAAAAAAATGATCATTACATACTCTCTTTAATTTCTACGTAATTAGTGTGAATTAAATAAACCATCAATTTTGTTCAACATGCTTACAAAATGATGAAGTCATATCTTTATCATGTACACACAGCATCTAGTAGTAAATTGATTAATTTATTCTTCTTAGTGTTTGAGCTTTTAGCATATAATTGATGTACATATAATCGGCTGTTTCTCGTAATTGCCTCACACACAATCGTCTTACACATAATAGTGTTAGATCCTTCAAAAATATGGCCATTGTTTTAATTTTTGACCGCAAGAGAACATCTGAAAAAAACGAAAAGCCATATATTCTTAACCAGCACGATGTGCTCTATCCAGTCACCTATAAATAACTAAAAAAAAACATTGGTTCAAATTTTCAACTAGTGGGACCTTACTTATATTGCATTACTTTCATTGTTGTACTGTTGTCATGAAAGGTGCATAGTAAAATATGTTTGATTCTCGATGGTTCTTTCTCTCTGTTTATTATTGTGTACCTTTTTCGTTGGCTGCGCATGCTCTTTAGCATCTGACTATTCATCTAGATGGAAAAAGGAACTGCATAAAATTAGAATTTTTAACAGTTGAGAATGTTTCATATCTATATTTAAATCTAATGAGATTCTATTTGAAGCGATTGAACTGCATGACATATATATTAATAATCATCGTATATATTGCAATT
>CAJNSZ010002060.1:0-18436 GCA_905329745.1 Rotaria sp. Silwood2
ACAGATTATGATGATGAAATAATCGTACTTAGACATTAGATAACTTCATATAACCTTCGATCATCCTCAAAAAAACAAAAAGTGTAATGGGAATTCTGGAAATCCCGGTTTTTCGGAAACCCAGGTCTCTAGAAAACCTACCACCTCTTACTGAATGATTACATTTCTTATGTGGTTCGATGGCCCCGACTCTCCTCTTTCTAATGGTGAAAACCGCAGCTCTCTATCTCTTATCTGCGAAAAGTGATTCAAAAAGTCGTAAGGTCTCTTCTATTTTGCAACGGATAGTAGAATGGAATGTTTTTTTTCTGATGATCGAAGGTTATATGAAGTTATCTAATGTCTAAGTACGATTATTTCATCATCATAATCTGTGAGAGACCTTTGACGCACACAGTATAAAAGACACTGTCCATCTTGATGATTATCAGTGTTTTACAGACTCTGCTGACATTCTATGACTGTTTGCATTTTCCATGTAATGAATATGTTCAAAAATAAAATTGAACAATAATCAAGTCGTTCTCGATTTAAATCTTCACCTCACTAATCGGTTTTTCTTCATCTCGGTGCACTTGTGGCTCTTTTTGTGACTTCGCTACTCACTAGATCATTGTCTGAAGGACCATTTTCAATATTTGATAAATTATCGATTGATTGTAAAATGATGAGTCTATGTCTTCTTACTTTTGCTTGGCAATATGGATAAGGAGAAAAGAGTCATTCTTCTTCTATAAAATATGAAATATTGGTCATATTTGTCACTTGATGATATGGCGTAATCACATGGATATAGAGAGAGGAAAAAAGAGATCAATCACTATCAACAAAGAAAACGTAAGAGTATGTCGGTTTTCTTCTATTCCGATAACGGAGCAATGTATATAATTGTTGGGCAAAATATGCACGAACGTCGTTCGTTCTCAAGTTTACGTGCAATTAATCTTATTGAGAAAAGGATTATCGAAGTCAAGCATTGCTTCAATATGTGTTATGTGATAAGAAGAAAAAGAAAAATATTTTTCTTAGTGCTTTATCAGTACCTTTTCGCACTATTGAATAATTCTTTTTTTTTCGTGTCACTGATATTAGAATGATGAAAAGGACAAGAGCTGAAAAAGTGGATTAAAAATCCAAATCAATAAAAATTTCATATTCATTTGCAAATAAAAGATGACGATGATATTGAAAAAATGATCGATACTCATCCCATTATTCGTCAAGAAAACGAATTGAAAATAGTTAAAAATTCAGTCTCACTAATTCAACAAACTTTACACAGAGACATTTCAACTAATAATTGATTTTCTAATTCGTCATAGCACTATTTGATTGACCTATTTTTAAGAAAATGAAATTGAACTTTTGTTTTTTTTTATCTTGAATTGACTTTCGAGACTTTATTTTCGTTACAAATATATTATAATGATTAATCAATATCGTGCATATTATTCATATACTACAATGATACAAAGAAAAGAAAAGAATTACATAGTAATAGAACTACATAGTCAAAGAATATGTGATTTTTTGTCAATCTTATTCTTAATAAATTCGTTTGAGCATGATCATTCAGAGAGACGAACAAATTAGCGAATATAACAATAATTCGGAACAAAACCATTGGAAGTGATTAATAGGCGTGAGTTACATTGATTGCAATATTTGAAGAGAGGATTCATATAAGTGATCTTCTTAAAGTGATCTATAGAAAGTGAATAACGCAGATGTTTTGTGAAATAAATACAAGAGTCTGATATTTTCAGACGAGAAAGTCGATGACGCAGACAATCAGCAACTTTCTCAAAGACCATCGAATTGATCATATTTCATAGATTAAAAGTAAATAGTTGAGAGAATAAATAAAAGAATTACATAATAACAAGAAAAATCAAAATAGATCAAAGGGAGGCAAATCAAAAAAATATTTTCTAATTCACTTCGGTTTTGTTCTTGTATTGTGAGTTGACGAAGACCTCGTAATAGAATAGTAGTCAATATCAGGAGAACGATTGGATCACACTTGCCGAGATGACATCTTTACAAGTGAGGAAATGCACCATTAAATATGAATTGAACCAGCCTAGTTGAGCTAGGCGATAAAAGTAATGATTGAAATCGAGAATAGATATCGGAATGAATTATTTTTTCTATTTGATTTCCATCAAAATCAGACGACGAATAAATATGAAATAAACAATGAGCGACGACTTTTATGAGATTGGATTTGCAAAAAGAGTATAGATTTGAATAACACAAATAGAAATGTATTGCCTTGAATGAGTGAAAGAAAGAGAGAACAGGTTCTAAATGATTCTTTGTTGCTAGAATCAAGCTGAGACGATTGTTTAATTGGAAGAATGACAAATAGACTTCATCGACTGTGAAATAATCAAAGATTTCCATAAACATTTCGACGAGTATATCTTCTAATTAGATCACTTTTGAATGGTCCATTTCTGTTACTTTCTATGCTATTGTAGCAGAAAATGATTCGTCATTATATGAACCATGTGAACGATACTTCTTCGATTTTCGACGACAATAGCAAGAATCTGAAACTGACTGAAATCATCAGAGCTTTATGAGATCAATGACAAGCCGCCTCTCGAGGTCCGGAATTTCATTTGATCAATTTTTATAATATGCTATGGCTGTCCAAGTCGAGGCAATTTCACCTAGAACACAAGCTTTTTCTAATAGACTGGGAGATATTCTTTCTTCTGCAAACATGTCGATATTTTCCTTCTAGCTCTATGGACGATTGCACCTCAATTTTGGAGAATCTGTGCTATACTTTTCTTTAATTTCAGAGAGTAGCGACTTTTCATTCTTCTCCAATATCGGTGAAGCCTGCCATAAACCTTTCTTCGATTTCGGAGACATTTAGGCTGCGAGTTTCTCGAGTTTGGAGACCAATTGGCTCTCAATCCTCGATTTTCTGAAAAGTCCGGGCAAAATTTTCTGTTTTTAGTGAATGAAAGAAGATTGTGACGCTTTCTGATCTAATCAAGAGTCTCCGTTTTCATAACATGGATTCCTACTAGAAAAGTCTGCTGAATTCGTGTCTTGGTTGTTCAGATTTGATTCTGATTTTCTATTTTTTTCTCAGCTTCAATCTTAGTGATATTCGAAACAAATTTAAAAAACGGAGATTGAATAGATAACTGTTGAAGTACTAAATAGACATAGTCTCCAAAAAGTTAAAAAAATGTTGTCACTTATTATTATTTTCAAAATTGAATAATCAACTTTAAAAAAATGAAAGATCTAGATTATTATTCACTAAAATAAGGCTAAGAGTGTCTACAGGATGTTCTAACCATAACAAAACGAGATTGATGAACTTCCAAATTCATCGAAACAAATTTCCTTCGATTAGTACCACTGTCTTCATTAATGCCACATTGATATTTCCAAAAATATTTCACAATTGAGAAGCACTTAATCGTCAAATACTCCGACAACTGTTATGAACCAGAATTTTAAAACCAATGGTTATCTAACGCAGCATACTCTTTGTTTTTGATAAAATGTGGGCATAAACAAGAAGTGTTGTGTATTGCTCAAGTTCAACATTTTTTTATGAAAAATATTACACGAAGCACTGAAATATTTGCGATATCTGTGATAAATTTGAGCGCATGTATAACTCCGATCGAGTTTTCGCTTGTCTACTATGAAAAGCTCTAAAAACCCTCACAAGCTGTCCTATCCGCATGCAATTTCAAACCATTCTTAATCTGCAATTGAGAAAAAGTGACTTTTATAATCGTCAGAAATTTCTGAGAGAGTTTATTCGACGCCAATCAAAAACCTAGAAGGAAATAGCAGAGAGACATCAATGTGTCTCTTTCAGAAATCCAATTCTGTTTCGAACGATATTCTCATAATTTAAAACAAAGTTTTCTGTCTTTCGAAGACATATTCAAAGATTAATTTGATTTGAACACAATTTGAATGAAGAAGAAACATGAAACATTTTCTTTGAAATTAATCGAATAATTGAATATCTCAAAAGAAAACAAAGTTTATCGTTTTTATCAAGTCGTTCTATTTTTTATCAGTCGATGCAGTCCTCCACTTGATTAAAACATTCATATCGTCCTCAAAAACAATTGCTTTTCATTTCAATAAAGTTTCTCTTATCATAGATGAATTTTATATCAGAATGTTGTGCAGCTAACTGTTTAATCACGGGAATCGATTGTTTCTAAAATCATCTGATATGTTATAGTTTAGATGTCTCGCAATGTTTTGAATGAAACGTTGATAATTCATATAATCGAAATTTGCAAAATCTTCTGGTAAGATATTTTGTAATCATGGCTGCCAGATAAATTCTTTTCCAATAACATGCTTTGCAATATTAATGGTTCTCGTCATTGGAATCTAGCTGAATTTATATTACAAGTAACAACAACTGCAATATCGCTTGCTCTTGCAGCTGTAATGCTTCATTTGGATTCCTTCTCCAACAATTGAAACTGACTTTGCATGGATCACTGTTCGGATGGCTTTGCTTTTAATTTTTATTTCAAGTGCATTCGACCCACCTCTCATTTTGGATCGTAAGGTCTTGACGAGTTTTGTTTTTCAAAGAAAAATTTCGTTTTAATTTTATCTAGAAGTAAAATATGATGAGTGAAAAATGAAGGAACTGCCTGATATTCGGAAAAGTGTAGTAACTGATTATGAATTGATTCTCTAATGCATGTACTATCCAGCGAGTAACTATTAGTGCTCGTTGAGTGAGCATATTCATTCGGGATATAAAGTTGGAGATGTTTTATTCTCGAGGTGGCTGCTTAAAGATTTGCATTGTCGTGATTGTTCGATGCCAATGACCTAATTATATATCGATTTTCTCAGTGACAAAAATGTCTTGTTATACAAAAAAAGAAACACTAAATGTGCGTTCTACCTTTCATAGAGTAATAAACTGATTTTTTTAAGAATACAGTGTTGATCGAAAGTGTCTGTATGACAATTAGTGCTCTATGGAACCAACTTTTCCAATCCTGAATAAATTAATTGATTTACTCAGATTTCGATCCCGTTTTCTGATAGAAGTCTCAATCCAGATTCCGTTGAATCCCGAAAATTTTCTGACATAGGAAAGTTATTGAGGTGGCTGTTAGGGTTAGCTGCCGGAGAGCAGTGAAAAAAAAACGATTACTTCTCCTATTGAACGAAAAGTAATCGAGATGATTCGAGAACTTCTATCAAATATTATCTTTCTTCGAATAATGATCAATATGAATACCTTTTTTCTCATCAATCAGAGTAATTACAAAAAAAACAATAGTAAAATAATAAATACAAGAATGTAACGATTATTAATCAAGGACGCAAATATCATTCAAATAGTAAGAAATCAAGGAAGAATAAAAAAGAGTGTGGATGTGGTTGAGGTGTCAGTTAACTATATTCTCTCACAATCGATGACGATCATTCGCTTTTAGGTTTCGACCCAAAACCTATTTTCAAACAGATTTGTACACTGAAATTAACGTATACAAACCATCGAGAAGCGGTAGCAATCACCGTCGACGTGTCAAATCTTTGTCGTCTCTTTTCACATGTTAAACATTTAATTATGTGCATCAGTTCGTTCGAAGACATAACAACTGTAATCGACAGATTACAATATTTATCTGGTGCCAGCTTCGATATGAATTATTTTTGTAATATTTTATCCAGAGACCGGATAAGTACAAGTAAACTAACGAGGGAACATTCCCAACTGTTGTAATGATTTCGAATCGAGTCTTAATGCATCTTATAGATCTTGATGAGCCATGTTTACCATAGAAAGCGTTTGTCCCCATAACTTGTTTCTGAGGAGATCGAACGTTTTTAGTGAGTTTTTGCTTATAGGACCTGACATTTGTAGCAAGTCCATATTATTAAATTTTGACCTGAAATTTTGGCCACATAAAGAGGTTATCTAGACTAGTTTGCATAAAAAATTTCAGAATTTTTGTGCTACATCTCTCTGAGATATGGAGCTTTCAAGGTATCGGACGTTTTTGATAGGCAATATATACAACATGTAATTTTTGAAAGTTTCATCTCTCGAAGATAGGTAGTCCAAAATTTCTGAAATTTTTTATTCAAACAATAGAAAAGAAAATTTACTAAAAACGTTTGATCTCCTCAACATAGTTCACCAAGATCTACAAGATGCACTAAGTCCCGACTCGAAAGCGCTCCAACGGTTGGAAATGTTCCCTCGTAAGTTGAAGTACAAGTACTTGTACCTACAAAAATGCACTTTTTACTTCAGTACCGCTATTTTAAGTTCTTTTAAGTACTCGCATATCCTCAATAGTAAACTGCTTAAAATCACAATCGATGAATTGTCGGTTTTTGTATACTTGATCCGAGAAATTCGAAAGAAGTCAGTTGAATATTCGGTTATAAAATTTCACCATTTTTCATAACCATAAATATATTCTTGCACAGAAAATTTCAGACTATCGTACCGTGTTCCTCTCTACACATGATGGTGGCGAAATTCGACTGATAGACAAGTTTCTGACAATGAGACAAGAAAATGGAAAAAAGTGATTTTGATGTTCAACCATGAGACGCCGACAACACTTTAGAATGATTGATGATCATCAATATATCCTTGCTCATAAAATTTGGATTCGTGATAAGGTGGCTCTCTCGATCTATGATGGTAACGAATTTTCTTCCATGCACTCTACAAGTCGATATTTATGATCGTCATATACCCAAATGGGAACACGATCTGGCCACCTGAAACTTTTCGAGCGAGCATATGTTTATGATGTTGAAGTATGTGTAATCCCTTGGTGGTAGACGTTTCACATACGCAACGGTGATACCAAGATATCCACTGTGAAAGCGCTAAAATTCTGTGGCAAAATATGAAAATAATTTTTTTTCGAATTTTCCGGATCAAGCATACAAAAGCTGACAATCCATCGATTGTGGTTTCGAACGGTTTACTATTGAGGATATGCGAGTACTTAAAAGGACTTAAAGCACCGGTACTTAAGTACATGCACTTGTACTTGTACTTTGTACATAGAAAGTACGTAGGTATTTAAGTACTGTACTAAGTATCCACTCTCTGATTTCATTTTTACTTGAGTTAACAAAACAATGGTTTGTATTGAATACTCGACCACGGTGAAGCTCAACAAAAACAATTAGATCAAGTGTACAGCAGTAATGTGGGCTGGTTGTTCATTTTCACGATTCCTATCGGTGACTATACGAAATGTATCTGAATTTTTTATACGTTCTCCAAAAGGTAAGCATAGAAACTACAGCGCATTATCAGTAGATAATTTAGGAATAAATTTCACACTCATATCAAGTGCTTTCAATGATGTATATTCCATGTGTCGCTTGTTTGCCCAATTGGCATCAAATATGCGGTCGTCAACTCACAATACTGATCAATTATACATACATAGTTCAACTGGTCGCATATAAATTACGTGTTTTCATTCTTCATAATAGACTTTATGATTGAAGATAATAAAGATGGAATGTGGTAAAAATAAAACTTCATCTTCTTCTGGAATATTAGAAAACTGTTAAATGAGACGCCTGGTTAACAAATAGATTTTGAAATGTATATTTCGTTCTCTGAAAACTTTTGAATTCAGAGTTATCAAACTGCCGAGCTGGTACCGTTGTAGTTCATCAAATGTAAGCTGACAAACCTGTGTGACGTAACCTCAGTAATACGGTATACATGAAAGAGCTTTCACCAAGTAAAAAAGAATGATGACAGTTTCGTTCATGTCATCTTCGGTCTTTAGTTGTATTTGTCAACATCTTGTCCCTACGAATATGTAGTATTTACACGTGAAAACCGACTTCTCGTACTCTTTTCTACTGTTGTCAACAGTATCTTTGCATCGATCATTTCAAGAAACACTCAGACTTCCTCAATGATCAACTCATACCATTTGTTGATCGAATCTATGGACCGTTCGATCGATGCAACAACGTCCCTTTGCTTCCATCTATTTGTAGAATTTTGTGAGTAAAGAGAGAATCGATGAAATTCTGATTTCAACAGTAGCTAATTCTTTTTCTCTGTTAATGATTGTAATGAAGTCAGCCTTTCAGAATCAAGCGAAGAGCCTAGCGTCGGTTTACCGTTAGTCCGGTTGTTTACCTATTCGAATCCGAGAGCAAGAGCAGCGCTACGAGCTGTAATTGACTGCAACTCTCTGGGTACGAAGACAGTGGAAAGAACTATGAAGTCAAGAAAAAAGGTTTCGTAAAAATCACAGAGTTTTCTTTTGTGGTTCTTCATGAACACGACGATTCAGAATTCCAACACTCCATGCAAATTGTAGATTCACGTTATTAATAATTCAACTGTCGCAATATGCATGAAACTGAACTTGGTAAACGTTTTCAGGCTTCATATCTTGTGCGAGTTCGATGACCGTGCCATCGATGCCAATCATCGACAACCAACTACGATACTAAAGTTATTAATTCAACGGTGTATTCGAGCATTGCAAGCCCTTTCCATTTCTCTCACAAATACGTATAACAGTCTATCATGCCACTGTGGAAAATTTAAATTCATTGGAGAAAAGAATTCCGCATATTTGTATGAATATTGCGGTTCTCCACACAGAAAGATACAAATACATTAGGGATAATTAGAAATAATTGTCATTTTCATCCTTGACTCACATAGACTTTTATTCGTTCAAAAATGGTTCTTACAATAATCCAATTTCCCCACTTTCATTTGACAGTACGATAAGATAATACAATGTCTATTTTTTACGATGTTGCCATTTTTGAAAGATACGTTCGGCTTGATCTTCATTCACAGCTGCATTTTCCATTACATCATAGGTCATATCTGCATCTGCTCTCGCAATTGGTGTTGTATCATTTGTACCAAAAGATTCTGTAGAGGTAGCAAATGCAAATGGAGCAGTTCCATGTGCAGTAGCCGAAGACGTGCCAAATGTAAATCCAGTAGATGCAGCTACTGGTGGAGCATCCGATGACGTACCAAATGTAAATGTAGTAGATGCCGTCGAAGGTGGAGCGAACCCAAATGGAGTCGCTCTAGGTGCAGCAGCCGAAGACGTGCCAAATGTAAATCCAGTAGATGCAGCTACTGGTGGAGCATCCGATGACGTACCAAATGTAAATGTAGTAGATGCCGTCGGAGGTGAAACAAACCCAAATGGAGTAGCAGAAGTTGTGGCAAATGCGGGTGGAGCAGCTTTTGGTGCTGATAAGAAGGCATTCTGCATTTCAGCCATATTTTGACAAGTTGAAGAATATGCCTTGGCGGCAAACGACGTCACTCCATATGGATTTGTCATTTGTGTCGAAAAAAGATTATTCGTTGAAAAAATATTATTGATTCGTTTGACTTTTTCTTTATCATCAGCACCTTCTGCGTCTGCTCGTTTCATTTCACGGTTAATATCTTCTTCAGCGGCTTGCATTAACCGATCCAAGGAAATTTCTTCACGCACACCACCAATGATGACTTTAGCCAAGAGTTTAGCATTGACCATCGGAACATATTGACCACCGGTAGTATAAGCCAATGACATAAAAAAATCGCGATAAGGCGCTAGAAAAAGATCAATTAATGAGAACAATGGATGTTTCTCGAACTAAGCACTTACTAATAGGAGGTTCAACGCCAACTGAGTAGAGTGTGATGTGTTTTTCTGCCATGTCTCGAACGATTTGCACAGGATCGAGACCATGGGGACATCCATTGGGAAAACCATCGCCACTAGGATTGAGGCCATGAGGTGGAGCATCGGCAATCAGAATACAAATTTTTGTTGATTCAGCACGCCATGATAGTTTGAGAACAGCATGAAGTCCATCAGCGACGGCTTCTGGTGCATCTCCACCTCCATTTGCTTGACATTGTTGTAGCCAACCTTTCATCTCGCTAACTTTAGCGGTAAAATCATGTACACGTGTGACGAAAGTGTGATCCTAAGCAGAACGAAATGTTTCAGTCGAACATCGTTCTTCGAAATTTGATGCTTACTTGTGGTGGATGGTCACGATACTCAACAAGCGCCAAACGAATGTCGCTTTTCTCGCTGACGACTATTTCTTCCACAATTGAACGTATATTATCTGTAGCACTAGCAATATACGATCCCATTGATCCAGTGCAATCCATAACAAAGACTAGATCTGCACACAGCAAAAAAACATTGAAAAATAATTGATACACATTTAAATCATTCACCTACCCAGAATCGATGATTCGTGTTTCGCTAATTCAGGTCGAGCAACTTTCTCCATCGTAAATGCACTGGCCATGTTTGAATATATTCGGGTAGTGATGATTACTTAATCAAGCGAAAGTTATAAAAGAACGCATGGCGAGTTGTATGCAGGTAGTTTTATATGCTGCTGTTTTTCTTCTTTTCTTGCAAGCAGTTGTGTAAATTTATCGTCAGCATGACTCATTACCAAGCACGAAAAACATCTGAGTCATTTCTTCTTTTTCATTCTTACTATTTATTTTTTCGTTGAAGAAAGTTAACAAAAAAGCAACAGTGGACAAATTTTTTATCGGTAGAAAAAATGATCATTTCAATGGAGAAAATGACTGCTGGGTCAAAAGGCTGACTTCATATATTATCTTACTAATAGTGCTTCTCATCGGAAGATGTCATCTCATAACATCTTGGTGGAAAAGACTGGTGTCACATATCCAAGATTTTGGAGAAGTGCTCACTTCTCCCACAGGAGATGCGGCACCCACGCTCGGGAGATGCGGTGATTTGCTGTTGGAGATATATCATCTCATTGAGAGATGTGCATCCCTCACATTGGATGCTGCATCTCCTGCTGAAAATGCAGCATCTCCCGGCAGAGATGTGAGCACTTCTCCAAATTGCAGGATAAGTGACACTGCTGGAAAAAAGAGACAGCAATGATAGATTTTTCTTTTTTTTAAATGAAGACTATTTTTTGTTCTTCTTGTGATTATAAATTTAAAGAACTTGATGATTTAAATGAACATATTTCTTTATTTGTTCACTTAATACTTGGACTTTCATATTTGATGAATTTTCAGTATTGGTTAAACTTGATTCTATGAGTTGCTTTTGAGTTAATTGATCAATTAAATGTGAGAACCAATTGTCATTGAGGGTTTTTTATGTTTATTTTTTTTTTGATGGAACACTAAATATTTAATATTTCACTTATTGCTTTTTAAATTAAGAGAAATTAAAAGCTTACAGGTGTTCCACAATTTTCTTTTTTAAAATTTATAAGATCATATTCTGCTCTATTTGCTTGAACTAAACATTTTAAATAAACGATTTCAATGCGGCAACGATTGTTTTCAAGTTGCCATAGCTTTTGATGAAAAGGATGAAAGAAATTTATTAAAAGTTCGTCAAGTTTTCTACCTCCAAATCAGAATCGTTAGCTGTTGTCATTTTTATTTAAAAATATCTACAATACGACAGGAAATTTTCTTAATGAAATAAAGTAAGAGCGACCGATAAAGAAAAACTGGAAAAATGCAAGTGGAATAAATTGATTCTGTTTACAAAATCAAAAGAAAACCGCATGAAAACAAAAAAAATGACATAATAAGTAATAAATGACACTCTGCACATAATAATCAAGAAATAAAATAGTTCAGTTCTTTAACACCGATTAAACTTTTTCGATCTATATTACTTAACAGAATTACCTTTTGATTATGGATTGAAATAAACTCTACGAAGATACTGTATAGAGATAACCTCAATTTCTCATCGTATAAATATCTACTATTATGACTCGCCAAAAGATAAAACTCATCGAAAGTAAACTAATAATAACTGATATAACAATTAAATGCGTAGAATATCCACATCTAACATATACTGTTGGGTGTTGTAGTTCAGAACTCATTGAATACGTGCAGTGAGATGTAAAAAGAAGTAAACCATTGAATGCAATAAAAATTACTGAACAATAGCATAGTCAACGAGTTTTACGATCTTCACAATTTTCTTGATCAACAAAACCTATATTAATAATTTATTCCAAAATGAATATGAAAGAAAGATATGATTTTACCAGTACAGGCAGTTCTAATCACAAGAAATATGACACCAACTATAGCAAGACCTAAATAAAACTTTTCCATCTTAATAATGTGAAAAAGTCGATGTTATCAATTACTAGTCGAGCTATTGTTTGTTTATAACGACCAACTTCAAATGAAAGATGATTTGCTTGACGAAAATGTGTACAAGTATATATTAGTCCTGTATTAATCTGAAAAACGTAACCAGTGGCATTTCGATAATTATTTTTTACATTGTGCTAAGCAGTTAAATGCTGTTAATAATGGTGAATGATAATAGCTTGAAGAGCGACATAATCTGTCAATATCACTTTTTTCCACGAAGTTTTCAACATGAAAAAACGAATAAAAAATTTTGAAATTTCAATAAAACATTATTCTTTTATTCTTTTGTTTGTCTCTGTTATTCATTTAATACGAAAGATAATTTTGTTTTTACATATTATCGATGAGAAAGTATGAACTAAACTATATTGATAAAAAAATGTCAAACTTTGTTTTCTTTCCTAGTTTTTTCATCATCAACTATTGGTGTAGCAGTCCGCGTATCTTATATTGGGTTCATTTTCTTTAAAAACTTTTTTTTACCAAAACTATTCGTTCCTATATTTGTTTTTTCTTGTGTTTATGGACATACTTCCTTTACTAAGAGTTATTTTTACAATGAAATATGTGAACAACTGTCGAGAATAGGGACTGTAAAAATAGAAAAATTGATTCTTCATATGAAATGGCAACATGATGTCTAACATGTCCTTACAGAGATGTACTGATAGAAGATTCGCTTCTACTCTCTAATATTTTGGACTATTATGTATGTGAAAGAAAGTCGTAGCCTTTGACATCAGCCGACAGGTGATGAAGAATATTTATTGGTTTTTTCTTAAATGTTAACATTGCTTTTTTGTCTCTGAATAAAGAGTACCCCTTTCGTAGAAGTATATAATGAATTTATCTGTCTCTGGTTTCGATGACTACGTAGTTTTAAGTATATCTTATTTCTATAAAGAGCCTAAGTTTTAGGATATTTTTGTTTCATAATAAGTAGACATCAGCCAGCATTTTGTGGTTATTAAAGATCCTAATGAGGATTTGACTCTTGAAGTAATTATACAGTAAAAAAATTCATCCCACGTAGCAAAAATCGCTGCATTTTTGCATGAGATACCTAATTTGAATTCGAATATGGGTGTGGGATGTGGGTGTTGATGAAGAGACCCATACTCGAAACAAGATCTTTCTTTGCCTTTCAAATCTCTGTGGTTGTGTCAAAAAACTGCATAGAAATTATATTTTATCCTAAATTTTATAAATCTTGGAATATCTCTCTAATTAATTCATATTTCGCAGTCAACTACTAAAATTGGCGTTTAAACACGATTTATCGCTTCGAGTTATCCGCGAATTTTAAAAAATCGTTTCTGGTGCCATAATCGCAACAAAATATTATTTGATCACCAATTTTGCACAAAATACGATTTATCTATATTTTATAGTGATGATTTTTGAAATCATACAAGTCACGACGATTTTCAGAACAAGTGGTACTATGTATTCTTGCGGTTCATTCACTTTTCATTCTTTCATTTCCTTGTTTCAAATGCTATAATTTAAAAACCTATCCGACTTCGGCCACTGTAAATCGAAATAAAAAATGATGATTCAAAAGATTTTTTTTCAGAAGTAAACGAAATCGAAATACAAGTTTTCATCATTTATCAGGAGCAGCGGATGGATACATTCACTGTTAACCACAGCAACGGTTTATGAACAATGACAACAACAAAAGACAAACTGTATCTATAAAGAACGTTAGATGAGAAGAGGCAATAAATTTTGACAGTTTTCTGCCTACCAAATAAAATCAATAAGTAGGTAATACAAAGGATTGCTAGAAATTCTTCGTGAATAAAAATACTTATTTTTTTCTTTTGTACTGTTTTTTGGGTGTACGATCCTCATTAATGCTATTGTGCATTAAAATGCGTAGTAAGTACTGTTCTCAATATTGAAAATCATTTTGTTTGATTAGAACCTTATATGAAAGCATTCAAGTCTCAATAAAAGTTCGAAAAGTTGCTTAGATTTATATATTAAAAAAAAAGAAATTCGTATTTCTAATGAAACATTTGCAGAATGTTTTCTCTTCTAATGTTACTTTGATAGACTTTCTTTTATAGCTTCTTGTTCAGCGCTATTTTCGTTTCCAAAAATACAATTAAAAATAAATTACATATTCGATTGAATAGAGAATAGATACCGTTTGTTAAAAAATTTCTACATTATCGATGAAAAAAAAAAGTAAGAATGGCGTTATTGCTATTCCATGTCTTTGTTAGTGAAAGTTGATTTTGTGTTAAAACATTTTGTCTAGAAAAAGTACTACTTCAGTCTCTCATTGTGTTTGCATGTGATATTCATCTTTGTCGCTGTTTTGCGTCTATTGATTCTCCTATATTCCATTAGCTTTACTCATTTTTTCGTGTTTACTTCTAATCTCGAACACAAAATTCTACAAAAGTCTGCTATACATACTTGAAAGTTTCATGTAACATTCAACTGAAAGTATATAATATATTGACATCTATCACCTTTGTAAACTTGCTTTTTCATTGGATTGTTCGCAGTACACTTGTTTGCTGTCTCTATGTAAGAAGAAAAATAACTGAAGCATGACAAAAGTTAATGAAACATAGTCAATAAATATATCGATATGGAGAAAAGGAAGTTTCAACAGACATTCATTGTTGCAGAATATGGTGTTCAAAAGCAAACAAAACTTATGGCTGATCAAGTCCCCTTGTCGATTTTGACATTACCCGTTGAACTTGTCTATCGGATTCTGGATAATCTCGATGACTTCACGATTTTTTGTTCAGCTCGTAACGTGTGTACAAGACTGAATATGATTACTGATACGTATCATCGATATCAGGTAAATTTCATCTTTATTATGGAGTCAGATTTCTTTCATCTTCAAGACCTGATTTTTGTTTAACAAATGATTATTTTCATGAAATTACTTGTTGATTTTAAAATAGTACTAGTGCGATGAAAATATTTTAAAATTACTGAATATTACCAAAAAACAAAATATCATTACGTTATGTAAACTATTTCAGAAGATTTCATTGAGTTTCTTATTTTTCTGCAATGTTCTACTCGATAGAAAACAAAGTTAATTTGTTTTTTTTAATCCTTCGGAGATTTTCCCAGCATCGTTTCATTTTTCTACGGTCAGTGTAGTAAATAGCGCCACCAGATAAATTGAATTGAAGATCATAGAAGATACCTAGTTGGATTTCATGAATTCTATTATTCTTTAATATTGAGAGCCTGAACATTTATCAACGAAACCAAGATATGAAAATGGCCTAAACATAATTCTGATAAATTCAAGAATCTAAGAAACTGTGAGAGCTGTCAGAATTTGATAAATTATAAAGTCGCTCTGAAATCATCCTAGTTATACAATCTCTTGAGGAATACCACTAGGCTCCTATAGTAAAAAAACAATCAATGCGAAATGTTTTTGGTGTATTTTCACTCTGATACTTATGGTAATCATTAGATAACGTGAATGAAATGTAACGTTTCAGAAATCCGTGTTTTCTGCGAGAAAGTTTACTTAATAGAGCAAGCCTGATAATATTTTATTGATGGAATGATCGGTTAACGTCAAAAACGTCTTAAAGTACATACTTCTTCTCACATACCAATGAATTTCCTAACTATAGCGAATAAAAGCCTCATACAATAGTGAATAGAACGTTTTGTGTGAGATTTCAACTGACTTAATCAATTTCGCCACTATTGATGTACAGTGTTTTTCCGTTGAAACGTGTAATCTATCTTGACAATTAATGCATTCGGCTTCATTGAAGAGAATGAGTTACCTAGAACATGAGAGTAGAATAAACATTGAATGTATCCGTATCAGACACAGAAACGAATGACACACACCTTCAAACGGATTCGACTCAGAGCTGCGCAAGTACAAGTGCAACTTGTACTACCTTTTTCTCCTAGAATTCTAGTATTCATGTACTTTATGTACTATGTACTTTGTATTATATATAATCCATATGGGAGTCCTTGTATAATACATAGTACATAGTACATAAAGTACATGAATGCTACAATTGTAGTAGAAAAAGGTAGTACAAGTTGTACTTGTATTTGCGCAGCCCTCATGCGATTCGATTTATCCCGTTACAGAAAAAAACATATTAGTGTTTTTGCAAATATTACTTACTATCTACTCTGCTATGAAAAATCATAACATCACGTTTTGATTTTGACTTCTGTCGAATTTTATTCTTGACTAATATCACTTTTTCATGCATGATACATTCCCAATTCGTTGGTTCATAGTTGCTCTTTGAGCATTTATTATAATAAATACTACAGGAGCACATAAACGTCTATACGTTGGCAGTGAGTTTTAAGCGAAAAACTGCTATTTATCGGTGATAAAATTCGAACAAAACCAAAAATGATAGGTTACTCTAAGATTTTGTGGAACTCACACATATTTTCGAAGAAAATAGTGAGTGTAGGTTTTAAGGTCAAGTTTTCGCCCCCCCCCCTTACAGACAGGCCCTCATTACAGATCATAGCAACGAAAGAGAACATTACAGACACCCTCCGCCCCCGCCCCCCATTATAGACCTTAGTAATCCAGAATAAAAAAAAGTTTGTTAGCGCAGCCCCTTTGGGGCTGAAATGTGGAACTCACATATACACTGTAGCCTCATTAAAGTAATACAGAATACGTAAACTGATAAATCTCTCGTACACTATAGCCGTTTTGCAGGGTGGTCGATGTCTAGAATAATGACCTCTCTAATTTCTGCATTTCGAACAAATTTTTTTTATTTTTCTCTACGAGCGCTCTATTTTTTTTGTTTGCATTGTTGCTATTCGCTCATTTTTTAAAATTGTTTTTTAATTCGTTTTTCTTAATTTATCATTCTTATTATAATAATCATTGAATTGATTGACAAATAAGTGTGTTTTACATATCAAGTATATCTACAGCGGATCTTACACATTATCATATATATTAATCAAGTCGCAAATAATGATACTCATTATTTTTCAAAATTATAACCTGATCAATTTTCCAAAAAAGCTCTAGAAAATCTAACATTTTTTATTCTGGATTGCTAAGGCCTGTAATAGGTGGTGTCTGTAATGGGGGGCTGTCTGTAATGCGGGGGGTGTCTGTAATGTTCTCTTCCGTTTCTATGGTCTGTAATGGGAGCCTGGCTGTAAGGGGAGGCGGGGGGAGCCACGAAAACTTGGCCTTAAAACTTACACTCACTATTTTCTTCGAAAATGTATGTGTGGTCCACAAAATGTTAGATTTTCTAGAGCTTTTTTTGGAAAATTGATCAAGTTATAATTTTGAAAAATAATGAGTATCATTATTTGCGACTTGATTAATATATATGAGTGTGTAAGATCTGCTGTAGATATTATAGATTTGTGAAACACACTTATTTGTCAATCAATTCAATAATTATAATAATAAGAATGATAAATTAAGAAAAACGAATTTAAAAAAACGAAAAATAATGAGCGAAATAGCAACAATGAAAAAGAAAAATTGGGCACCCGTAGAAAAAAAATAAAAAAATTTGTTCGAAATGCAGAAATTGGAGAATTTTTTGGCTGCAGTGATTAATTATCCTGCAAAACAATTACAGTTTACGAGAGATTTTTTATTTTACGTTTTTTGTATTAATTTAATGAGGCTATAAAGCATATGTGAGTTCCACATTTCAGCCCCAAAGGGGCTGTGCTAACAAGCTTTTTCACACCACTGAATGTTTTAATCTTCAGTTTTGCGCAAGCTACTTATTTTTCATTTGTCTAGTTCTATTAATCGTTTCTCTATTAGAACACTTCGTACAAACTCATAAATCAATTCGTCTGTTCTAAACGGAAACTACGGCAAACATTAGATTGCATGGAATAAAATGACTCCTAAACGTTCTGTATCCATAAACTCAAAACAATGATTTCATTGATATTTGAAAAATCAGATATTCATCAACGGAGTGCATCTATCACAATTGAACGCACGAAAAGTAATCCTTACAGTCGAAATAAAACTTTTTTAAAAAGGGGTATGCCAAACAAATGCATCTGAAATAACAAGTAGTAACGATTTAGAAATCTCAAAATTGTTGTAAATATGCGCTATTTCTCTCACGAGGGAACCACCCGAGGTGTCAAAAAGCTTTTCAGTCGGGGATATGATGGTTAGATAGGGCATAGCTAGGAGTGATATACCCTAAGTTAGTTCGTGCCCAAGTTGCTTCTAGCAGGAGT